>CAHIKZ030001724.1:2627500-2655000 GCA_903632075.3 Acanthosepion pharaonis
CCAAACCCGGGGTGGGGGTGGTCTGAGTATTGAAAAGGTGGTCTTGATCAACAGTAAATTTGCAACGTGTGTGTACAATTTCATCGTAATCGGTCAAAAAATGTAGACGTGCATAAATAGCATACGCACACAGAGACACATACACACATACATATATTTGTTTTATAGATATAGATGATTTTTCTATATATGGTTCGATATTAAAAGGCAATTAGAAAATAATTGACTGTACATAATAAATAGTAACAAAAATAAATAAATACATAAAATTGGTAATTTCGAATCTGCAAAAAATGTTGCTGCAATTATTTATTTTTCTTCTCTAAATTGTAAAATCCCAGTAATTACGAAATTATCTATGAGCCGAGAAATAATAAAAAGTTAGATATTAAAGCTAGAATCTACAACTGTCAAATTAAAATCTAATTTCAAAAATTCAAAACATTCGAGAATCTATTTTTCATTGTTTAAAATATGCTTAATATATCATTGTTCTTCTTTGATCTCAGGCAATGACGATTCTCATTAGCGCAAACTATCGCCACTGGGAAATATATCGAACATAAATGAATCCAAATCGTGTGCACCAAGGTTTGTGTAATAGAAAGCCTAAACAGACATTAGTTTCATGTTTTGTGTCCCTTCAGGACGTAGGAGATCATGGCCTTCCACCTCCTCCTGTCCCTTGTAGCACTTAATAAGTTTTGTCTTTTTGTTATTTCTCCCCAAAAATGTTCTACCATGAACTTGCTTAAGCCCATTAAGTATGTCACGCGTTGCTTTCCTCTACCCCCCCCCTCTTTGCCGATTTTCCCGATTTTCCAAACCCCCTTCCTCATTAAGTGTCCCAGAAATTTCAGCTGCCTCTTCCTGATGTTAAGTATAAGTTTCCTCTTTGTTGCAATTTTCATCGTTGCTCACATGTTTGTTCCATGGCATCTTTATCATCCTTCTGTAGAACTACATTTCTGTTGATCAAGTTTCTTCTTCATCTTTGGGGAGATTGTCCAGCATTCGCTGCCATACAGGAGGACAGATATCACGTAAGAGTTCAGTATTTTTTTCTTTGATCTTTCTTGTCTCTTAACATTCTGCTTAGCTTTTGAGATACGTATTTGGCCATCCCAATACGTCTTTGGATCTCCGTGTCACACTTTCCGCCCTCTATTAGAACACTTCCCTGTACCTGCTTGATTTTAGTATCCGCGACCTGTAATTTTCATTTTGGGCTCATCTTTTTACTGATGACCATCCATTCTGTCTTTTTGTAGCTTATGCTTAATCCCTACTTCTCACTCTGCTTCTCTACCTTCTGTAGGAGGTTTTGTTGTTTCCTTTCCGTGTCTGCTATCAACACTGACTGCATATCTTATATTAAGATTGTGGTCGCCAATGATGAATCCTGGTAGGGTTTCTAATCCACTCAGAATCGCCTCGCTGTATAGGTTGAATAAGTCCAGTGAGAAGACACATCCTTGCCTTACACCCCTTTCTATTTTTGTATATCTGCTGAACTCATTTTTTTTTATCCGTATACAGACGGATTGCTGCCAATAGAGGTTTTTGATTATTTTACTTTCATTAGTGGTCTTTGCAAAACTGGATTTTAGTCGGTCTTAACCTTAACATATGATATGCGAATCACGCTGTGAAAGAAGGAAAACTACAAGACCTTCTAGAGAGGGGAAAGCGAAAAGAAAAGACTAAATGTAAGACTTAAATGTAAGAAAGACAAAATTTATAGTCGTTTGCAAGAGAGGCATCTAAATATGAGTTTCGATTTGGAGGGATCAGAATCAAACAGTTAGAGAATCGTAACTATTTGGGCATTGTAGTAACAGATGACGGAAAGTGTGACATAAACATTCGAAGAGATATCGGGACATAGAAAGATCCTTTTAAAAAACTAAGCAAAGTATTAAGACCGGAAACTTTTGTTAGAAAAAAAAGAGTGTTGAACTGTTATATCTATCTTCCTGTGTATGGCAACCAATGCTTGACTATTTCTTTCCTGACGAAGAAAAGACTCGAAACGACAGAGATGTGGTTCAAAAGACGAATGAGGGAAATATAATGGACAGAACATATGAATAATGAGGAAGTTTTAAAGAAAACGGGAACTGGATGGCACTCATCGTTAAAATCAGAAAGAGACAATTGAAATTTAAGAGACACATCCCGTGGAAGAACGGCTTGGAAAATTGAATACTCGCAAGATCTTTTTTTTTTTTTTAATCAGTTCACCCCAAGCAAGGGGATAATACGACTAAGGTACAAGGGAATACAAAGAATAAAATAGAATGAAAAAAGACTTTAGAAGGAACCAGAAACCGAATCCTAAAGAGAAAACAAGGGATAAGCCTCTACTTCTGTTCAAATAACCGGGGATGAGTATGAACCGGGCGATAGGCGGACTTATCTACTCGATGGAATGAGGGAGTAGAGAAAACAATAAGCAATTTGGGTTTGTGTGAATGGATGGAAGAGCGGGGACAAAGAGGGGTGGAAAAGAATCAAACGCCGTTTAGAACTTCATGGAACAGGAAGTTATGGAGAGTCATGATCACCGATGTCAGGATCACGGCACATAAATGAAAAATTTTCATTAAGAACAACAGAAAAAAAAAACGTCTGCTATAAATAGCTGGAAATGTCACCAGTGCAACCAGGCGATGATTTCTGACCCAAATAGAGATTGGGACGTTATTTAATGCAATGTTCTCTTTCTTTAGGTGGTTACCAATTTGCAGAAAGTGTATTTCTTTTGTCATCTTATACATTTATAAGTCGACCATTCGCCCTTGCTTTGAATATTGCTGCCACCTCTGGTGTGGTGCTGCTGCAATATATTTCAAGATATCATTAGTCCTGAGGAAGCATTTCGGCTTCAGTTACTTTCCCATCTTACTTTGCATTTCTATAAATACTTTCATGGTAATTGCTCTGAGGAACTTTCGTCTATGGTATCTAGAGTTTATGAATTTAAGCGCAGTACTAGATTGGCAGTAAGGTCTCATTTTATAGTTGAACTTGCTAGAACTAACCGTAAATTCTATGCTGGCATTTTCTTTTCTTGCTTGTGGAATTCTCTTCTGCTTTCCAATCAAATTGATCTTCAAAATTTTAATGCCAATTGTTATCAACTGTTTTCTTAATGCATGAAGGTTACTGAATAGAATAATCAAACGAAGGTTGGTAATGAACGATAATACTTAGGACAAGAACAACACATATAAGATTCGCGGTGCGTTGAAGAAGTAGTCAACTGCTAGAAGTGAGTCAAGTGACTTCCACAAGGAATCTCCAATTAAATATAGAAGAAAATTCTACATATATTTGAAAACATTTAACAGGGAGATAAATATTTAAATATAGAAGGAAATTCCACGTCTCGAAAACAATTTCACATATAGAAAAATTTTACTTATAGGGAAGATGTCACAATTGACATATAATGTACATGTTTGAGCAAAATCAACGAAAGGTATGTGTTGATTTTTTTAATTTACTTTTTCAATATTTCTAATATTTTCTTTTGATTTCCTGTTTATATTTTAGACATGAGATGTTTTGTTTACAAATGCGATCAGTAAATCCAAAGCATGTAATATATATATATATATATATATATATATATATATATATATATATATATATATATATATATGCGTATTTCTATGTTCATTTTTCTTTATTTTTCCTTTATGCCAGACTCTTTCATTTGCAGTACTTTAAAAATATAAGTCTAGTTTAAAATCAGTATATCTTTGTTCGAGAATACAAAACTTTATTACTTCAACAAGCACGCATACAATTGATTATTCATTCATAAAAATGTGAGATAAATATATATATCAATAATATAATAGCATTATATACCTGAACATAAATCATATGAATACACACACACGCAAACACACGCATATCTATATATCTATATCTATATCTATATATATATATATATATATATATATATATATATATATATAGAGAGAGAGAGAGAGAGAGAGAGAGAGTGAGTGAGTGAGTGAGTCAGAGAGTGATTTTGCAGACATGTTTGATTTTTATTTATAATCACGGGTCATGTTCTTTGACCAAACCTTAGTTTCCGCTTGGTTTTCATTAAATTTTGGGGTATATATATATATCACTTCGCGAATTTTCTTTCCCTTGATGGTGATAACCTTCAAAAATCGATAACAAGTTAACCCACCGCCATTTTTCGGCTTTCTGGGAAATAATACGAAAGAATATTAAAGTCGACTTTTCTTTTCCCGCCAGTGAGTAAAAACTAGTCAAGACGTTGTCATCAGCCACGAGGTAGACTCCATTTTAGAATGAATTATTTCGATTTTAGTTTATTAATTAAACACTTAAATCAGTCAGTTATGTGCCATGCGTGATACACGTTTAACTGATCATGTATCTTTCGATACGAGACAGATTTTTTCCCGAAATAGGTTGCCTTTTCTTTCTGCGGTTGACTAGTTGCCATCAAAACCCGGTCTGTCCTGTACCCATAGCTGGGAGAAGAAGAAGATTTATATTTTTCCCAAGGGTATTAGCACGTAAGTGAATATAATGGATTCAACTAGAATTCGAACTCGGCTCCCCAATTCCTCAATCCGAGCCACTATCCATTATTGGTTACTATAGTTATATTTGCGATTACAAAGTCACTATTACAACGACCATTACGAAAGTGACAACGAGTATTCGTTGGCATTACAATTCATGAATAAGATATACTATAAACTTGAGAAAAATATTTTTTCGATGGATAATGTATTTTTAATTTTTTTTTTTTAAATATCATTCGTAATAATTTATAAAGTTTAAATCTATTAAATTTCTGTATTAATTTGTACCGGTTATGTGATAATGTTATTAATTAAAAATTATATTTTTTAATTATAAATGGAAAAGTTTACTACAATTCAGCGACCTCCAATATTTTTAAAAGAATTTTAAATTTTGTTTTATGTGTGTTTGAGTGTACAAACATGCATATTTTTGTAAATACGGACGTCTATACACGACACTATAAGAAAATAAGAGCGTTAACTGTAGTAAATTTAAAGCCAAAGTACCTAAAATCCAATAAAACATTACGGAATATATTTTCCTATTTTTTTAAGATTACTGTATAGTTAAACATTGTATAAAAAGCCATTCACGTTATATTCCTCAAGTCATTTTTACAGTTATGTCCGCTGTAGAAAAAAATTAGATAAACTTTCGTCTGTCAGTCAAGCTTTCAACTTAAAAACATTAAATATCCTTCTTAAAATATGTATTTCTCCAATATTTAAAATTAAACGTAATATTTTATTCAAATCAGATTAATTAGACTTTAAATATATTCATATTCTACAAAGAAAGTTTCAGAAAAGTTATTTTATTTTCCAAAGATTATTTTAATAACGGGAATTACGATATCAGCGATGTTTAGCGATTTCAAAATAATCTATCTATCTCAGTCTGTTTTTCCTATCTATCTATCTATCTATCTGTCTGTCTGTCTGTCTGTCTAACAATCAATCTTCGTTTTGTTCATATCTATCTATCTATGGAAACAAAACGTACATTAGAACTTAACATCAGAAAGAGACAGTTGAAATTACTACGGCACATAACGAGGAAAGTGAGTTTGGAAGAGTTGACACACACAGGATATATTGAAGGCAAAAAGGACAGATTAAAACAGAAAAACTGATCTAACGGTCTTGTGTAAATGCTTGGTAGAACAGTGTTTCATGTAGAAAGACAAAATTTACGGCTTATCAACCCTTTGCTAGTTAAAAAGCAGAAATATATTTTAAATTGTAAATTGTAAGAATTTTTTTTCTTTGGATAATAATAATAGTTTAGTAATAAACGCCTTACTAATTAACCCATAGCTGGTGGGAGAAGAGAATTCATACCTTTCCCAAAGGCTTTTACGCATAAATGAATATAATGAACCCGATTGGATTTAGAACTCGGCTCTCCGATTAACAATTCCAAGAGATTTTCTATTACACCATACCCATTAACAGTATATCCAAGCTTATAGAAAGCAGTCACCCACTGAGATAATGACCCGATTCGACGTTGCTTAACTTCGGTCAACGTACGTGTTTTAATGTAAACCTACCAGTTCTTAATTATTTCTTTTTAAAGTGATCGAAGGGTTTGCACAGAGCCAGTCTCACTCACTGAACTTTTGAAAACATTTTGTCCTAAAAGAAAAACTAATCTATATTGCTAGTCACACGTATAGTATCAAAGTTTGATTTCTTGCAGAAACGTCTAAAGCCAGGACTCCCCCGCTCCCATGACAGCGTGTCTGGATATCAATGTAAGTATTTCTACGTAACCGCGCACACATCTATCTATAAGAATAGACGGACAGGTCCGCCTACGAGACTCTGGAGTCGGAAAGCTGAAGGTAACATCAATCAGCTAAGCGCCAAAATTTTACTCATATATATATATATATATGCCTGATCGAACAAACATTATGTCTGCTTATTTTGATCATAATCCTTTCATATATATTTTTTCGTTGAATATGAAAGGATTATTATCAAAATAAGAACCTGACATCTTTTATTTATTTGTCTAAACGTTATTTTTAAATGGATACTCATATTTGAGTAGATTCTCTGTTTTTTTTTTATTTATTTATTAATCAGTCGTCTTAATAAATAAATGAAAACAAAGCCCCTTCTCAAAATATGTGTATCCATTTAAAAAATAACGTTTAAACATATATATATATATATATATATATATATTTGAACAATAAAAAAAATATTAAAAAATTAAAATCTTTAGACACACTGGGTTGTAGATTAATGTTCTTTCGTGTTTTTATTATTATTTCATTTAGATTCCTCGACTAGTTTCCACCAAAATGGCCATATATATATATATATATGTATATATATTGCAGGAAATTTTTCAAACTTATTCAAGCTGATCTTCGCCCTCTCACCATTGCTCAGTTGAGAAGACAGTGGGGCTGACACAAAATAATTTTAACCTGTTCTGTTTCTAGCTGAATAACTCAAAGTGTTTTTCTGTGATTCTTACGACAAATTTTATCAAACTCGCTAAACGACTTATCTGAAAACCTGGATAAAAAAAAAAAAAAAAAGTCAATTGGTTTAATGTTTTTTTTTTGTTTTTTGGTTTTTTTTTTAGACATTAAACATTTTGTGGGATGGACAATTATGCCGTAACACGATTTGTACAATTTTACTGTTACATATATATATATATATATATATATATATATATATATATATATATATATATATATATACATTTTTTGTTCTAAAATGCATATATATATATATATATATATATATATATATATATATATATATATGCATGTTTAGAAAAAAAATATTAATAAATTAAAATTTATGACGTATGAGGGTCAAGCAGATCAGTTCCCAGGAAACGGCAGCACATGAGATTTGATTGTAGTGGTAAAAGGTTTCGTGCAGGACCATCCACACATTTTGAAGGGCCGAATACAGAGACCTGGTGCACTATATATATGTGTCTGTGTGTATTTAGTCAGCAATCCTTCTTTCATGCAAATTTCATTGAATACGACAGACAAGGTGCTTTGATTTAATTTTTTATACAATTTCTCATGCGATCTAATTTTTTTTTCTTTTCGGATGATAAATTATATAAAAACTCTCCGAATGTTCTTTTCATCCGAGCGTTTTCGGCTATACATTTAGCCATTTTCAAGGATTATATTTTAACTATTAGAAATAGTTTGTTGTATATATGTTTTATTAAATATTTTCATTTTTCAAACACAATCAAGACATTATGTTCATGCTCAAAGTTGGTATTATTAAGTGTTGGTTTGTTTGTTTTTATTAATAAGGATTCCATTATTTTTAACCTTTTTTACAAGTATATGATGCTATTATATTAGTGTTGTCAACAAGTATGTTACGAATAGTGTCCGGTAGGTCTTCATTAATATATAAGTGAGATCTAATTGAGCTATGGTCAGAAAGGTGTAGAGTGAGTCCACGTGTCAAACATGTTGTAGTGTGGCCTATATAATTATTTACGAATTTTGATTGATCAGGAATACAATTCCTTAATGGGCATTTAAATTCGTACATAATATTTGCCCTATTTAATTTTGTTCTAGGACGTGAATTATTATTTTTAACTATAATGTTGGAGGTTTTAAATTTTTTGTAATAAATAATTAATCTATTTTTTTTGCTATTGTCAACTGGTGTTATGCATTTTTTATAATGTTCTTAATTCTGCATTCATCCCGTTTATAATTTTCGTTCATCTGATTTATATAAAAAAAAATTTAATGTCACAGTTTATGTTTCTATTCTCGCCGTTGCTATTAACTATCTTAAACAGGAAACGCTTAATGTGGAAATCCAACAATTGATTAGAAAATCCGCTATTAATCAGCGTTTGCTTTACATTGTTTAATTCTTTAAAGAAAAGCGTGTGAGAGGATGAGTTCTCGTGCGATCTCGTGAGGAAATTTTTAATAACACCTATTTTATATCTAAGAGGGTATTCACTAGAGAAATTAAGATGGCAAGAGTCTTTACTAGTTGTTTTTTTATAAACAGAAGTTTTAAAAGTATTATTACTAAAATCGACGAGAACATCTAAGAAAGGAAGTTTATTCTTTTCACCAAGTTCATAAGTAAAATTTAGGACGGAATTTTGTTGAAATGTAGCTTTCAGATTTTCTATTTTTTTCTTGTTTTCAGCTAAAATAAATGTATCGTCTACATAACGAACATATATTTCAGGTTTAATAACTTTAGTAAAAACCTTGTTTTCAACATAGGACATACATTGGAGAAGCACGGCCCGAGAGGGTTTTCCATACTTTCTTCATCAGTTTGTGTGTAAATAGTACCATTCTGGCTATAAAAAGGAACTCTCGTGGTGCAAGCGAGCCATAGTTTTCTTAAAATATTGGGTTGGATTGATGGAGGTAGAATTAAACTATTTTTATACACTGAATTAATGATAATATCAATAGTTTCGGAGACGGGAACATTAGTAAATAAATTCTCTACGTCAAGTGACGCAAGAATGGCATGGTTTGTTTTTACTTTTGTGCTTTTAAGTATTTGGAGAAATTAATGGGTAGATTTAATGCTATAGTTAGTAGGGAGATATGGGGTAATAATATCATTGAGAAATTTTGATAGTTGGTATATGCATGTTGGAATGCCAGAAATGATAGGTCGTTATGGGTATCCAGGTTTGTGTATTTTAACATTACCGTATAAGTAGCCAGGTTGGTAATCGCCAATAATTTTGTTTATTTTTAAGGATCATGCAACAGCATTGTTGGATGTTTTGAGTTTATTAACATATTTCTTTAGAGATTCAGTGGTATTCTTATTCAATTTAGTAAATTTAGAACAATCATCAATGAGATGCTAAAGTTTTGTGTGATAATCCAATTTATCCAAAATTACGTAAATATTTGATTTATCAGCTTTTCTGGTGACTATATTAGGGTTGTTTTTTTTTAATTCTGTAGCAGCAATTTTGAGTTTTGTTGGAATGTTCTTGTTTCTATTACGTGGAATATAATCTTTTAGAGCTTCTACCTTGAGAAGATCTTTGAGGTTTGGATGGAGTATTATTAATTTATCCTTTTCCAGTTGACATAATGATTGATGTAAGATTTCAATTTCAGTCTTCTTTGTGAGAAGGTCGAATTTAGGTTGGAGATGGAAATTTGCTCCTAGATTTAGAAATTCCTTTTGATCATCCGTTAACATGTGAGTTGATAGGTTTATGTATTTATCATGGTTATTAGGAAGTAGAATATTTCCTTGATATAATTTGCACAGCTTTTTTATAATTATTTGTCGATGGTCAAGTTCATCATTATTAATACTTATGTTGATGTGGTATTGTGCTTAATTATATTCAGTTTCGGTTAAAGTGTTCTTTAGTACTGCAATATGTTTTTGGATTTCATTATTTATATGTTGGGTTTCGTTCTTGCTTTTATTATATGTCGTAGAACAAGATTTTTTCTGAAAGTTATAGTGTCGCTTTCCTTGTTGGCTGGCATGTCATGCAATTTAAAATTTGTGTATTTAGGCAGCAATCCTTCTTTCATGCACATTTCATTGAATATATATATATATATATATATATATATATATATATATATATATATATATATATATATATATATATTCAAAATCAAAATTGATAAACAAATACAATTATTCCTTTCAAAAATACACGACACCAGTAATAAAAAATACCACACAATACCACATAAGTAAACATCAACATATTTTACTGCAACCAGATAAACAATAATTATAAGAAGGGCAAATTCACTATACGAAGAGTGATTAAACTTCATATTTCTACGGTATTTACCGAAAAGCATGTGAAATTTATAATATATTACAGGAAATGGAAAGCCTCAAATATTATTTAATCAAAATAACCTCATCAAATCTGAACGGGCGATGACCAATATAATGTATCAATTTCACTGCCCAGTACGCAAATCAATGACCTATATCAGACATACTACCACCACCTTAAGTAGATGTCCCACGTGTTAATTATCACATCAAAGTGATATAAAACGAAACCTTAAGAAAAATTCTCGTTGAAAACACTAAAGTTCTCTATAAATCACATTACCGAAAGCACCTCGCTATAAGTGAGGCCTTGTAAATTAAACATCTATCTTCAACTATCAATCTTACCTTATTTAAAAGTGGAATTTTTATTAAAACATTAGAAAGACGCTCACTTGAATTCCAGCCGCGCTCAACATGGGAAGGCTCGGAATAAACGTTCCTACTAGTATTCAAAAACAACACAAAACTAAAATAGATCTGAAACGGTCAAAACATGAAGAGAAATGAATAACACTTAAAAACAAAACCTTTTCAAAAGCGCTTGGGGCAATGGATAAAATGTCCATTTTATCCATTGCCCCAATACTTTCTGTACTACCTAAAATCCCACCAAACAGGAAAATGTAAGAACGCCGAAAAAAATAATATAAAATTAATTAAATTTTTATTGTCTGTCATATTTAACGAAGGATATTTAAAAGAAAATTTGCCCAAATATAAATTATATATATATATATATATATATATATATATATATATATATATATATATATATATATATATATGTATCAAGACAACATCAATTTCACTGTAGCTGCATATTTCAACCAACCGTATCATAGCATTGTTAATGTTAGATATTTTCTTTTAGCGTCTGCATTTAAATGCCAACAGGAAGGCCGAAAAATCGAGTTAAAATACATTTTTTAAAAAGATTCATGCATTGTAAGATTAAATAGGAATTTATGCATACTCAAAGGGTATAGTTTCCACAGAAATCCTTCTACAAAAGCTCTATAACCGTAATCAACAAACAACAATCCCAAAACTAGCAGATCTGTTATGATAATATAAAATTCTGATCTTATAATCTTTCTCATCATGCATTTCTTTGGATATT
Source organism: Acanthosepion pharaonis (assembly GCA_903632075.3). Taxonomy (NCBI): domain Eukaryota; kingdom Metazoa; phylum Mollusca; class Cephalopoda; order Sepiida; family Sepiidae; genus Acanthosepion; species Acanthosepion pharaonis. Next base: position 2,639,030 of record CAHIKZ030001724.1, read on the forward strand.
AGACTCATTATCAATATTATTATTTTTGTTGGTTTTTGTTTCTCGAATTTCTTTCACCGGCCTATTATATCGACATATCATAAGCATAATATTATAAGCATACGTGGACCATTAAATCTATAGATAGATAGATAGATAGATAGATAGATAGATAGATAGATAGATTTGTACAGACGAATATAGATATGAAGAAGGATTAATAGATCGATAAACTGATATATACGAACAGATGTAGTTGTTATCGAACTCAGATAGATAGATAGATTAAATCGGTCATATTCAATTCTTCAATATCTATCAATCTTAGTGTGCTCTATGCTACCTTTTAATTATCTTTTAATCTTCTCTGAAATTCGCACTTAATTTCCCATGATACTACTTTTACTTTCACTTTCCAATCTAACATTTTCTGTTATAATGCAATTATAACATGTTCTTTATTCTTTATAAGGTATTCAAACTAAAAACTATTGTTTGCACATTTTACAATCACCTCTTCTTTACCATTCAATACTACATGAAGTTTTACTTGTTTTTAAGTTCTTTCCTATATTATTTGTCCCCCATGATTTGATTTACTTACATGTTTGATGCGCGTCTGTTTACGATTAATCTCACTTTCCCTTTCATTGTCAAGTTTCCTTTGTTGAAATCCTATTTTATATGCGCTTTTTGTCACATCATTGGTGCCTTCTTGTGCATACTTATTTTTATCGAAAGTAGAAAATCTTTTCTCAGACTTATCTAAATATTTCTTGGTGCAATTATTTTAAAACTCATGCAACCGAAATAAAAACATATTATCGCATTAAACATGTTTAAACCTGTATTAAGATAGGTCAATAAAAAATTAAAACACGGTCACTACTCTCATATATAAATGAAATGATTTTATCTATCCATATATATATATATATATATATATATATATATATATATATATATATATATATATATATAAGCAATTTTTATATATATTATTTATATATTATATATGCGCGGTACTTATTGAAAAGTGCTCAATATCAGTGTTAGAGCTAACATATTTAGTTGGATTAATGTAAGCTTGTGTCCCTGGGTTTCATGCTATTTACAATCGTCAGACAAACTGATTAATTTTTAAATTTTGGATTTATATATGGTTGCATATATCAGTGTTTTTATGGAATTGGGAGGGAAAATTGTCGTCGGAACGCCTCTCATACTTACGCAAACATACATACACGAACGTATACTCATTGACGTACGCAGACACACACACACACGCACGCTCACTCATTGGAGCGCACACAAACAAACATATATGAACAGTGTGGGACTGGGCATATATGCGCATCCATGTGTCGTTGCGTACATACGTAGGCAATTGGTCGCTGTATTCAATGTCGGATTGTGTAGCGAACATCTTTCGTCAGTTGCAGTGTCAACACGCAGACCGTTCGTCTATTTTCTTCGCTGAATTATGTTTTATCGTATATACGTATGCGCACGCGTTCACACGTCTTCTATCCGTCTGTTTTCTTTTTTATGATGGCGTTTATGTAGGACTAGGGTAGGTAAAATTGCTATTATGTTTAATTTTATTTTTTAATGCTATTTTGTTATTATTTTAAAGCCGGTTATTTGCTTGTTTATGGTGATTGCGCATATGTAAATGGTAGAAACTCCAATCTATAAAACTTATTAGTATTTATGCTGTGGTATTAATCTAGCTTTGGGGGAAGTAAGTATAATTGTGGACTGACACGATATGGTAATTGTGGTGCGGTAGTAATTGTGGACTTATGCAGCAATGGTAATTGTGATGCGGCAGTAATGGTTGTTAATTTTTTTTATACGTTTGGTATAAATTGTGATAATAGGTGTTTGTTTTCATGTCCCCATTTAGAAATTATTTCTGATCTTATGTTTTGTAATTTCTTATGTTGGGTATGAGAAATTATTGCTACCTTTTTGTGTAGGCAAAGTAGGCATTTCTTTGTAATGTTGTTGTAGGCAGGTGCGTTTTTCAATATTTTCCAGCTTATTTCTGGTGTAATATTTCTGTTGTTTTGATGTTATATGTATGTGGATAAAGTAGTGCGGTTTGAGTATTTTCTGGCGGATAATGAAAATTCGTGGTTGTTTTTTTCTTTTCTTGAATGGTCCCTCAGTGGTCCCGATTTAGTACAAGGTGCTGCACACTAGGATCGACCTCGATCTATTCCGGTAATATCAGGAAGTCTCCTTCCTGACAAATCGACCATTGTGAAATTCGAACCCTGTTCTCATAGTCAGAAAGCGAACCACTGGCCATATATATATATATATATATATATATATATATATATATATATATATATATCTATATATATATATATCGCATCAAGAAAAATGATCAAAGCAAACGTACCAAGCGACGCCATTAGTTGACAAGGGATGCATTTATCGATATCAGAATAGAGGCGAAAAGGAAAAGAAATTAAAAATAAAATTGGATAAAAAAAAAGAAAAAGAAAATAACCCATAATTGTGATCCATGCGAAACTGAGATTGAGCCGGCAAAATCAATATGACTGACCGCGTTGAATAAAGATAAGTTTCACGGCGCGGGAACAACACTCTGAAAGGTTGCAGCTCAAACCAAGGCTCAACACTCAACCGGTTTAGAATTAAAAATACAGTCATATATAAATGAAATCTATATTATATATATGCATAATATATATCCGAATGTAATGAGAACGAAAATAATATATAAATTTTAACGTTCACAACATTTTGTTTTTCTCTATATGAAAAAATTATAATAAATGATTAATGCTCTACTATCCGTTTTGAGCTCTCATTTGAATTAAAGCTGTGAACGTTAGAATTTATATATTATTTTCGTTCTCATTATCTTCGGGTATATATATATATATATATATATATATATATATATATGGACAAAGTCCGACAATTATTTTAAGACATTTTTTATGATTTTACGCTTTTTTTATAGATACAAATATTTAAGTAAATGAGCTGGTTATAATAAACAGAATTAACAACATTTACCGGCCTGAATGCCCGAGAAATTTTCATAGAAAATATGATACATAGGATATAAGTTCGATTCCTGTCGGAGGACGCATATTTCCTATGAAAATTTCTCGGACATTCAGGCCGGTAAATGTTGTTAATACTGTTTATTATAAACAGAGCATTTACTTAAATATTTGTATCTATAAAAAGAACGTATAAACATAAAAATGTCTTTATATGTATTGTTTAGGAGAAGGACAACTCTGAATTCAAAACCTGCGGTGGGTCGTTTGGGGACCTTGTGGCACGTAGTGCACCAGGTCTCTGTATTCGGCCCTTCAAAATGCGTGGATGGTCCTGCACGAAACCTTTTACCACTATAATCAAATCTCATGTGCTGCCGTTTCCTGGGAACTGATCTGCTTGACCCTCATACGTCATAAATTTTAATTTATTAATATTTTTTTGTTCTAAACATGCATATATATATATATATATATATATATATATATATATTAGTGTGTGTGTGTTTTAATATTAGGATATTTGTGTATGTTTAAATAATGAAATCTTATTATTTTTTTACCAAGATGGCGTTTTCTCGTGTCTAAAAAGAAAGAAGATGAGTGACATTCAAAAAAGTCGTTAACATTTATTTTCTTTCCTTTCAGTATTCGAATCGAAAGATATAATCCTTCAGAGTGGGTAGAAAGTAAAAGATATGTTTTCTTTAGACATGCGTTCTCTCTGTCGACAGTATGTTTTAAATTCAGAATACATGATCCCGAAAAAGTTTTAAATTTTTGACACTTGAAAAACGTTCATGAAAATATACTTGTGCCGAAATTTAACCGATTATGTATTTCGCCGTTAAAGGCTTCATCAGATCCGGAATCGATAAAAATGGGATGCGTGTATGTGTATTTGTTTGTGTTTTAAAAGTCACACATTTTTTTTTAAATTTACTTTAAATTCAATATGAATTTAAAAAAAAATTTAAATGACTATTTTTTATTCAGGTTTTTCCCTCCTCATCCGGGCACAAATCCCAATACTGGATGTTCAAGTCAGCTTTTCAATCCCGGGATCATCCGGTTTTCTAAAAGGCATAATACGTCTATGTAGAGCAAGGTGTGTCCCGAGTTAGAGGGATTTCAGACACACAGACAGACAGTCAGAAGTTGCCGTTATTTATTTAGATGTTTTTACAGTACAGTAGTGTCAGTTATGTGCCATGCGTGATACACACTTAGGCGATCATGTACTTTTCGATACATGACTGACGAGGCAGATTTTTTCCGCAGCAGGTTACCATTTCTTTCTGCGGTAGACCAGCTTCTATCCAAGGCTATAGAACCCGCTCTGTCCTGCTATTTACCCATATCTGGTGGGAGAAGTAGAGGATTCATGCCTTTCCCAAGGGTATTAGCACTCAAGTGCTGTACTTAATAGTAAATGAAATAAACAAACTTGAAAATCAACTCTGTGTTCCTTATATCCATTCGCATACTGTATATACAGCAGAAATAAAATTTGTACAGCTTACAATAGCGACTGATTAGGGTTTTTTTATAGTAATTAAGTTGTTAATTGAGGATAGTTGTATTAATGTTTTATGAAGTATATTGAAATTATGATTGCAAAAATCTTTTTGTAGAAACGCAGACACTAAAGGTCAAAGTGTGTTGACGATTGGGTTAAAATAGTAAGGCCAGTAACATAACAAAACGGGGGTGGTGTTGGTTGGACAAAGATTATAGCAACCGGAAGTAATGGTGACATTGTGAATGAACTGAAAGCGCGAACAGGAAGAGTAATTGTTGCGAATACCGTTCAAAGAACAATGGCTGAAACGAAAGTAGTGGCAGGTATAATACGTTTATGTTGAGCAAGGAATGTTCCGAGTTAGAGAGGTTTCAGACACACGGACAGACAGACAAAATTTACCGTTTAATTATTTAGATTACTTCGTAAATTATAGAGACAGTTAAATTATTATAAGATTCAATTATTTATCAAATAACAAGAAAGAAAGAAATCCTTAACCCCTGTTTCAGTAAAATGGCAAAAAGTTTTCTATTTCAAATCTTTTCAGTTCTACCCATTTACTTCTTAAAATAACGACCAGCATCCATATTTAGGATATTTTTTTAAATTTTTTTTGCAATATTTTGTTAAAGTTGTTAAACTCAAATAATTAATGATGCTATACGGAAAGTTCCACGGATATTTTATTGTTCTTATAAATCGCTATGAGCTTATTCAGTCATTAACTGAACAATGAATCTTCATCAGAAATTTCAAATAGGAAAATCGTGAAATTTTCACGGGTCTTTCTGGTAATAGTAATGTTATCAAGAAAGAAAGGGACACATGTAGAAAGAACAATGAAGTTAAAGAAAGAAAATAAATGTAGAATAATAAAGAAATAAATAAATAAAAACAAAGGACAACAATGAAAGGAAGGAAGAATATGAGGAAAGAAAAGGGAAGGAAAAGCGATAATGATAGCAAATAAACTCAAAGACGGGAAGTAATGAAAGAAAGAAATTGAATTAAATAGAAGAAAGAAAAAAGAAAGAAAAGTTAAAGATGGTAATGAATGAAAATGAGAGGAGAAATGAATGTTAGCAAGCATAAACAACAAAAGAAAAGAAAAAAAATGATATCATTCAAATAAGCGATAAAGAAAATCGATATGAAGAAAAGGAATGAATAAAACTAGACAAATGTTTTTTTGAGAAAGAATCGAAGAAAAGTTATAAAATACAATGGCCTATTAATTTCTTTTGACTTTTGAGGAGATCTTATCTGTAATTAATCAATAAGTTTGTTGGCAAGCCGCCATTGAAAAAGAGAATAACTTCGAGGGACCTATTTTTTGTCTCCATCCCCCATTTGAATTTTCTATTTCCTTTTTAAGTTCGTTTCAGCAATAATTAGAGTTGTCTCCCCTTAGGAAAAAATGAAATCACAAGGGAGTTTCCCTAACAACTTCTTCTTCTTCTTCTTCTTCTTCTTCTTCTTCTTCTTGCCTGCTTTATTTTGTTTATCTTTAATTCGCGTGTGAGTTGTTATTTACTAACAAGGTAAGAAGTACGGTAAATAGTGTGTATCGAACGCATTACTCATTAATAGTAGGTAACCAAGCCAAATTGCTAAATATTACCCAAAGACGAGGAAGCCATTATATGACTCAGGGTCATAATCATGGGGAAACCATTTCACATTATCAAAAAAAAAAAAAAAAACATTTGGGAGTAACCCCTCTATTTGAATAGAGCTATAACAGTGGACTTGAGAAGTCATAAAAATGAGTGTTCGGTCAATGAATTCTAAATGTTCCTTCTGTGGAAACAACTGATTTCATCATCACCCTTTATTATTATTCGGTCGAGTTAGCTCGGACATTAATGAATCTATTACACCAACTATCACGGTCCTACATCAAGGTCGGAAGGTCATTAGGGAGGCATTCCGTCATAACAGAGCTGGTCAATATATGTGGTTGCTAGGTAACTAACTCGTCTTGCTCCATGGCTAGGTGTCCAGATTACTCGCATCTTTTGTTTTGCTCGCCAGAAATGTCCTGCATATTCGGCGTTCGCGTAAGATTGTAGAAACAAGAATGGCTCCATAGAGCTGTGATTTAGTTGAATGTTGTATGCAGGAGATGTTAAGTATAGCTCTCAGCATCATAGTGAAGGTTCCATCAAGCTCAGACTGTATGGTTTCAGCTAGCTAATGTCCGGAACAGTGGCACCATATTAACATCGCCTCTACAGCGGCAAGAAAGCGTCTCCGCTTGAGGTTGTCTGGTAGATCAGATTTCCAGCTTACGTCCAATGTTATGCAAAATGACCGAGGCTATAGCTATGCGAACTTTTACGTCCTTTTCAGTAGAAATTATCTCGCATCCTAGGCATGTAAAAGATTCGACAGATTTTAAAAGGTTGATTTCTTTCAACCGTCAGTCTTTTAAGAAGTTCTTGGAATTTGGGCCAGTCGTTTGTCCTAGCTGCACCAACTGATCGATGAGTTTTCTATGTTTATTCTTTTGCTGTTATTATTGCAGATAATTGGATTTGCCTTCTGAGCTACATTGGTGTAGGTATGACCTTTCATATACGAAACCACTCTTTTTCTTGCTCCTGGGAAATAAATATATCTCATACACTTCACCATTATTTTCTTTCTCTTATCTCTCTCTATCTCTCTCTCTCTCTCTCTGTCTCTGTCTCTCTCTGTATATATATATATATATATATATATATATATGAAGAAAGAACAGTATGCCGTTAACAATAAATTTTTTTTCAAAATCCAGACGACATGCATTTAATGGATGTCAGATTTCATTGAAAAATACATCCCTACCCCTACCAAAACGTAACTAATAACTGATACATCAAAATACAGCGATAATGAACACGCAACCACCCTTTGTCTGGATGAATGGGTTTCTCTGTATCCTTGAAACGAGAATTATGATTTTTGCTGTGTCTTTAAAACCCAGTAATTTTAAAAGTTACTCCAAAATTCGCCTGAGGATGAAATGGAACTAATGTCTTTTAATTTAATTACAAAATTAAATTGAAGCTTTTAGCTTCCATTTTTTGAAACATGGTTATAATGTGAAGAAAAACTATATTTTAAATCAATTAATTTTAATATATATATATATATATATATATATATATATATATATATATATATATAATATTATAAATTAATTGATTTAAAATATAGTTTTTAACCTTTGTCCCTCTGGCAGTAGTTTAAACTTTGGCCATCTTTATCCCGTATTTTGTGACCATTTTTTTATATTGGAAAATTTCAGATATATTTTGTGGAGTTTTAGCTTTTCAAAATTATTATAGTTTATAATTATACTTTAGACATATTGAGAGAGAAAAGGCTTAAATCCCCCTGGCGTCAGTTTAAACTGACGCCGGTTTGAACTGACGTTTTGGTAAAGTTTTGGAAAATGAATGGGAAAATAGAGAGGTAAATGATATAATTAGTACAAACCAGGTACTACCACACTTTTTATACTAAAGTTCATCCAATATAAGGCTTAAGTGCCATTCAAAACAGAGAGTTACTAAATTAGTTGTATGTTTTGAATGTAAGAAAATGTAGTAGAAAGTGTAGTCTATGAGGATAAGGAGTATAGATAACGATTGACCATTGATTTGAGAAGGTTAATATTGTAGTTTCACGCTGGAGTTTTTTCCATAAATTAACTGTTCTGGGAAAAAATGTCTGATCGGAACTTTCTCCTTATAAATGGAATACGGGGCAAACGTGGGTGATTCGATTCCTTTTGTGATGTCAACGAACACTCGTTGCCACTTTTGGGATGTCAACGAATACTCGTTGTCATTTTCGCAATGCTCGTTGTAGTAGAGACTTTGTATTCGCAGATACAACTATAATAACGCCTTTGAACAATACTAGTGTTAGACGCCTTCGAATAACACTCGCACTAATAGTACTTACTCGATAATACTAGTTCGAATAGTAACCACCGAATAGTGATCCTAATATTAATCCGTATAGTGATCCGAATAGAGAAATAGTATAGTGAATAGAGTAGAGAAAATAGTGGTCCATATAGTAATAGAGGATAGAGTAGAAATAGCGATCCGTATAATATAGAGGATAGAGTAGAAATAACGATCCGTATAGTATAGAGGATAGACTAGAAAAACCAATCGTTAGTCGTCAGCTACTTTCTACATACATGCGTTTCCTCTATGGTCCCGTGGTCTACTTAATTTAATAATGAGATCGTCTGTGTTTGTTCACTGGCGATCTATGTTCAAACTCAAGTGTTGGCAGCAACTTTTTATTCCTTAAACGCCGCATAGCGAATTCTAGCTGTAAATGTCTGAATTGTTGGAGCTAAATAGTAGCCGTTTTAAGTGCAACTGCCATGGAAAAAACAACAGGTATTCAGCATTGCATCTGTGGGAAAGAGTCGGTAGAGTTGAAAATAAATACAAGGTATAAGAGCCACTCAAAATAATTTTTATTGAATGGGGATGTCGTAAGGGCGTATAGTGAGGGATCAATGGTTGCCTACTATGTGTATGATGAGTCGACTAAGTGTACATGTCATGGTGACTCTTAGATGTGTAGGTCTGGACAGGTAGAGTCAAGTTTGCCTGAATATCTGCCATTAAAATAGGCGAAGTGATTAGCAACGTTTCGTCTGTGAAGGGTGGAAACGAGTTAACACCCACAAGGCCGCGTAAAAGCTTTTGAACTTGGGAAATGAGGCTTGGGGGTCAATACTCCATTTTACGTCTGGATTTGAAGAGACAGGGCACGACAAGAGAAGTCGGAAACTTTCTAGAGTGGCACAGTTAGACGAGCATTTTAGCAGTGCAATGGATTGTATAGATCAAGGAATCGTATATACGAATTCCATTATGGTGTGAGCTTGAGTCTCAGTAGATGTTTCAGGCATTAAGATTTCAAATGTTTATCATAGCTGCAGAAAAATTAGTGTCTACAGGTGAAGCATTACTAGCTTGGTTATAAGGGAATCGAACGTCACAAGCTAGACGGTTATTTGGCGATAACACTTCCTCACTTAAAAAAGATCGAAAAACATGTCAGTAAACAAGAAAGAAAGAGCAAGTGTTTAGGAAAGAAAGAGCAAGTGTTTAAGAAAGAAAGAAAGAAAGAAAGAAAGAAAGAAAGAAAGAAAGCGCAAGTGAGTGGGAGAGAAAGAAAGAGAGAACGAACGAACGAAAGAAAGAAAAAAAGAACGAAAGAGAAAAAGAACAAAAGAAAGAAAGATACCAATATTGATAATCTTTTCATTAGACATATTATTTAATCCGACATTAACGCTCCTCACTAATGGAACAGCTTAGATTGATTGATTGAGTTTTTTACGGATTATCAACATTTTGCAGGTTATTTGAATCCAGAAAATATTTTTAAAGCGAAATAATGTTTTTGAGTTAATAACGATTTACTGAGACAAGTCCTACAAATAACCCATTGGTGGAGAAGGCAGAGGTGGATTCCTAATTTTCCTAATGGTATTTGCGTGTAAGTGACTATAACGGACTCGACTGGAATTGGAACTCGGCTCCCATATTTCCATTTCCGAGCCGTTATCCATTACATCATCCGCACATCCAAGCTTACAGTACCTGATATTCCCAAGCGGTCACCCGTTCTAGATACTGACCAGGCTCGACGTTGCTTGGGTTTGGTGATCATACGAGAACTGGTGTTTCGACGCGATATGGCCGTAAGCCATAGAACGGCTTTGTGACAATAAACGAAGCAGAAAACTTCAAAGTCGTTTCCTTTGAGCCTTTCACTGTGATAAAAATAAAAGAAAATAATCAATAATATCCGCTGACATCGTGTTGGTCATCATAATGCCGATCACGTAATGACAAATTAATTCTCTTTAAGTATAAATTCATATTCTAAGCAACAAATTGACTGAAATAGAATTTATATTCTGGATATTATTTCTCTTTTCCTTTTCCCCTCCCCCATTTCTCAATTTTCAACATCGCCGTAAACCAGAATCACCCAAATTGACTTCGTTTGATATTCCATGGAGGGTTCATCACTGTATCAACATTCATTACAAGAGATCCCTAAATACCATTTTCTTCATTAGCAGAAGAAGCTCAGTAGTTAGGCTGTCGGTCTGGAGTCTCTATGCCAACTATAAGACAACATAAACATTTCTATATAAATGGCAATATGCATATTTTTATTGTGCAGTGATTTTTCAAACGATTAAAGTCAGTCTGTACGTTGCTTATTTGTTACCGGTTTTTTGTCTGCTTTATTCGACAAGTTCTTCCGGTAGACTCTATTTATAATATGTCTATGTGTAAACATAATACAAACAATGTGTATAATCACAACTTGTATGCCAAAGATCCATACGTTTGATACACCCAACCCCGGTTAAAATGTCATTTGTCTGACAATAGATTAATGAAAATGCATATCGCCAAACAATAGAACAAAGCGTACGAAATACTTATCAACAACACACAAATACTATTGAATATATAATGTAAAAAAGACACGGCGACAAATATGAAAAGATTTCAAATAAGTATAATGTCAGTAAAATAAAAGGATTTAACTGAACAGTTTGTAAGAAAGAAAGATAAAAGTGAAAGAAAGAAACAAACAAACAAAAGAAAGAAAGAAAAGAAAGAAACATAAAAGGAAAGAAAGAAACAAACAAACAAAAGAATGAAAGAAAAAAAGGAAAAAAGAAAGAAAGCAGAGTGAAAGAAAGAAACAAGCAACCAAAAGAAAGGAAGAAAACAAAACATGAAAGAAACAAAGAAAGAAAACAAAAGGTGAAAGAAAGAAAAGAATAAAAGAAAGAAACAAACAAACAAGCAAAGAAAACAAAAAAGGAAAGAAACAAACAAATAAACAAACAAAAGAAAGAAAAAACGAAAAAAGAAAAGGAAAAAGGAAGAAAAAAGAGTGAAAGAAAGGAATAAAGAAACAAACACAAGAAAGAAAAAAAAACAAGAATTGAAAGAAAGAAAGAAAGAAAGAAAGAAAACAAACAGTAAAGGAAAGACTGAAAAATAAACATAAATAGAAATAAAAAAAAAGAAAAGATGTAATAATGAATGAATCCAAAGAGAAAGAATAAATATTTGAAACAAAGAAAAATAGAAATTCCAAATTAAATTAAACATCGATCAACTTCCGGTGTTAAGTAGAATCGGGTTTCAGACATTGAAGGAAATTTCTCAGACATATGGAAAGAAAAATAGGCGAATTTGCAACGAAAAGCGGCAAAACAACAAAACACCTAAAAATGGCTAAAAGATTGGAAAATAAATAAATAGAGCAAAACAAGATAACGATGTGGAATCCTGCACATATTAAACGACATTTTGACAGATTCGCGCACAACTTCTGAAGAGATAAGATTTAAAACAGGAAGGTTAAAGAGAGAAGATGATGGACTTCGTCTCTATCAATAATCAACTGCTTAAATCACATTTTGCTTTTAATTTTGAATTTTTTTTGGTGGGGGGGGTCTCTTTTGCCTCCTCCAATTTCTTGAGTCGACGATTAGGCAGGAAATGTACAGATTTCAGCATCCTCTTAAATACACCTGAGACTAAAAGAATATTTTTTGTCCGCCTAGACAACTATCATCTATTTACGTATCCATCTATCTATCTATCTATCTAGATAGATAGATAGATAGATAGATATGAAGTGATAGTGAAGAATGTTTTTTCTGGAAATTGAGTATGACTAAGGCAAAATTTAATTGTAAGATTCAGTTTAACGGAAACGGCTTTTTAAGTGTAAAAAACTTTTAAAATATCTAGTACAAAATTGGCAGTGACATTTTGTTGTCATTACGTTTAATCTATACGAATTTTTGCATGTCTTAGTTCACTTGCAACCTTATCCACAAAGGTGACACGATTTGTTAGTATTTAATTTTATTTTGTAGTTGATGGTGCGATGACTGCTTTACTCGAGAAAACATCAATGAAACTTCCAGATCATAAAAAAGGACGGTCATTCTATGATCTGGAAGTTTCACCTTACAATCGGACATTTCATTTTTTTTCTGCAATTCGAGAACTCTTGAAAATAAACTTTCCACCATGAATTTATTCCGCTAGGTGACACAAGTATTTGTATGGAACATCCAATCAAGTCTATTGATGTTCACAAGGTTTACTGATTGTCTCAAGCCATCTTTATGACATTACGTTAACCTGTTCGATTCTCTTCAGAAAGCTCTCCATGCAAAAGCTGCTTAGGAACCATGCTATTGCTCACGGGAACAACATGACCATTCTAACGCAGTTTGACATTTGTTGCTTCAGTGCTGCCACACTGTTTTCGCTCAAGTATTTCTACGTTCTTTTCCAGATGATTCGAAGTGCCACCGATCAAAACACTCAAACTACTTCAAGTTAATGTGATAGGCAACACACGTTTCTCATGCATACTGTAAAGACCCAAGCATAATTTACCTTAATCTTAGTCACTCCATAGTCACTTACCGAACGCTTCCGCAGGATTGGCTCCTTCTGTCCACAGAAGGAGCCAATCTGTTTCTTTTTATGTTCCGAGTCCTTTCAGGACGTAGGCGATCTTCAATTGCCCCTATCCCTTGTAGCTCTCAATAAGTTAAGTCCCTCTGCTACCTCCCCCAAAACACGTTCTTGCCAGGTATGACATGCGTTGCTTTCCCCTGTCTCTCTTTCCCACTATTCGACTTCTATCAGATTCTCCAAGCCCCCACTTTCTTATTAATGTCCCAGAAACTTCAGCTGCCTCGTCTTGATGTTAAGTATAAGCTTCCTCCTTGCTTGAATCCTCTCCAAGACCTCATCGTTGCTCACATCCTCGGTCCATGATTTCATTAGAATCCTTCTGCAGAACCACATCGCCTCGATCTCTTCTTCATCTTTGAGGAAATTGTCCAACATTCGTTGCATTGAAGAAGGATAGATGTCACGTAACAGCTCAGTATTCTTTGTTGCCAGGGAAATCCTCGCAATACTTTGCCCAGCTTTTGGAATGTGTCCTTGGTCATCCAAATACGTCTACGGATCACAGTGTCGCACTTATCGTCTTCTATCAAAATACTTCCCAGATATTTAAAATTCCGCAACTGCTTGATTTTAGTGTCCCCAATCTGCAAATCGTATGTCGAGCTCATCCTTTGACTGATGACCTTGCATTCTGTTTTCTTGTAGTTTATACTTAGTCCCTTCTACTCGCTCTCCTTCGATACATTCTGTAGGAGGTTTTGTAATTTCTTTTCCGTATCTGCTATCAGTACTGTCATCTGCGTATCTTATGTTGTTAAGATTATGGCCGCCGATGTTGAATCTCGGTAGCATTTCCAATTCTTTCAGAATTGCCTCGTTGTATAGGTTGAATAGGTCCGGTGAGAAGACACATCCTTGTCTTACGCCCCTTCCTATTTTTTTTTTTTACGTTACGTTATTCATCGATGGTGCTATCGCTTAGTGGAGTGGAGCATCTATACGTCTGACCTTATAGCCTGCTGCCACTCGATTGAATGATGGAATGCTGCGCGCGGCTAACTACCCGTCATCTCTTTAGAGCAGTCATGTGCAAACTGTAGCCCGCGGGCCAGATTCGGCCCGTTGAGCTCAATCAATGATACTCTTATATTTCATGAGGAAAATAACTTTTCTTAAAATTTTGTTTGTCTCGTTGTGTTCTCACTCGTTTAATTACATACACTCACACATGAAATGTTTCTTGAACTTGTAAATTTTCATCATTTTAAACCATTGGCGATTTTCATTAAGGAAGATCAGACGTGTAAATGTCTTTTGCTTTAGAAACAGGAAACATTCATAATAACTTTTTTATTTGAAGGAGAAATATATTTTTTTATTTAAAAAAAGTTTCTCTTCTATTTTCAAGTGAATAAATTAAAAATGCATCACATAAAGCGTTGTGTGCTAATCACGCTGTCAAACGCTTACACTCCACGGTGGTGAAAATGACTGAGTCACGAAAAATGACCTTCAAACCTTTTAGTCGTGTGACTCGCCATCTGATGAGATATATCTCATGCGAACCAATGGTCGGAAAAGGTTGTCAATGCCTGCTTTAGAGTCTCCTTGGATGTCCACTATTCAGTTTGCTACCAAGATAAAGTTGGAAAATACGCTCATTGTATGCAAATATATATTTGGCTCTAAGTAAGGCTTGCTTGTTGTGGTAAATCCCCAGTTTTCTTGAGACATAATAATTCCAAGAACAGTGCAAACTCAAGGGAAACGTCTGTTATGCGCTGCGCTTTCCTCAGTGCATACACTACTCTTAGATGCATTACATGTATATATATATATATATATATATATATATATATATATATACACTACAGTTCAAAAGTTTGAAGCTACGCCCAAAATTAGCTTGAGATGAACTTGTGAAAAAAGGAAAAAGAACACTTAGAGTCATTGAAATAAGAATAGAATCACTTATCAAACTTAGACTTTGAGAAACTTTGTGCTGCAATAATCAAAACTAAAGGAGGATATTTTGACGAGAGCAAAATTTAATCATAAAATGCTTTTTTTCTTTTTGTCATAACAAAATTTCTAATAAAAAAAAATATGTCTCAATTCTTTTTTTTTTTTTTGAACATATATAATATTCTCTTATTTAAAATACAAAACAACTACTTTTACATAGAATTTAAAAAATTACGAGGGATAGCCTCAAAATTTTGAACTGCAGTTTACATATATTAATAATTTCATCCCCAAGCAAAGCTATAATACCACTAAGACGCAAGGGGGCTACAGGAAGTGAAAGAAAAGGAAAATAATATTGAAGGAACCGGAAGCCAAATTGTAAACTAGGGATAAACCTCTATTCGTGTTCAAAGAACCTGAAGGAGTGTGAACCAGACGATAGGTAAACCTAATATATATATATATATATATATATATATATGTGTGTGTGTGTGTGTGTGTGTGTGTGTGTGTGTGTGTGTGTGTGTGTGTGTGTGTGCATCTAAATAAATGAATATATGTACGATGGTAAATCAAAAAGTAAAAGAGAATTCCCCACAACACCTTTATTTCCACTAATGGAGAACAAATGCATGACACTTTTCGGCATAATCACTTCTGTACGACGATGCCCTTTTGGTATTGATCAACGGGCTCCTTCATCCATTCCGAAAAAGAAGCCACAACTGCACCATTTGCCTGTTTGGGCACCCAACACGAACGAATTTTACGGTACCACAAGTTATCACGCCCTATGGCTTGTGAAGATCCATAGCTGATGCCTATTATTACCGTCATTTGTGGTAACGTGGATTGTCGGTCATCCCTTATCAAGTCATCTACCCTTTGAATGTCTTCTTCTTCTCTGCACGATGTTGACTTATTCTTCCCGCTTTAAAGCATTCTATCTAC
>CAHIKZ030001724.1:2660000-2665000 GCA_903632075.3 Acanthosepion pharaonis
TCTTTAATTTAATTACAAAATTAAATTCGGGGCTTTTAGCTTCCATTTTTGAAACATGGTTAGAACTGTGTAGCGGAAAAAAACATATTTTAAATCAATTAATTTATAATATTAATGCTCTGTAAATTTACATTGAGCACTATTTTGCAAAAATAAAAATATCTATAAGAACACCGGATTATATATCTTACTGTTCTTTCTTTTTATTTATATATATATATATATGTGTGTGTGTGTGTGTGTGTGTGTGTGTGTGTGTGTGTGTGTATAAATGTACATGCTGTTGTTCACATACAAATATATATTGTCATCCACAGACAGACTGTTCTGCTATATCACAGCTCCTCGGTGTGGCTAGGCATCCGATTGCTTCAACCCGACTTATTTGTTATCAGTCGAAGATTCTTACCCCTAGGCTATCGACGCCCGGCAGAGAGAAAGGCGAATTTTAGCGTATTTATTTTTTCGTAAACACACTAGTGACCGAGAGGACTGTACGGCTCAGGGTTTTATGCACCACGCAATTGTCAGGTACTGGGAGCTAATTACAGTCTGGTAAATAGTTTTGGGTCTTGCGTTAGCGCTGTTAAATATTTAATAGTACTACAATCTAAATTTAAATCTAAAATTAAGTTCAAACTTATACTTCGAATTGAAAATTTAAAATTGGAAAATCTAATTTCAGTCTAAAAATGAGTTCTACGAACCCTGGTGGTAAACAGACGTTAAAAGTTATGTTGAAATAATAATAATAATAATAATAATAATAATAATAATAATAATAATAATATGACAACAGTAAAAAATATATTAACATTAAAATATAGTGATAAAAGCAACATTAAAACTATTATATGTGGGATCTAAAAGAGAGAAAACTATATTAATCTTGGTTAGTGTGTATCTATATGTTATAAGTGTTTATATCTACAAACGCTCTATGAACTTTATTGGACATTCTTCCCATAAATATTTCAAATTTCAAGCAACGAAAATATTGTTTAAAATTTGCTACATGTATGATGAAAATTCATTCAGTGTCGAAGACAGAATATTTTTTATATATTTCAAGGTGTATTTGAACATGACTTGGATTTGATCTTAATTCTGTCAGCAAAATGTCCGTTTTTTGCTTCAAATGCTCACATAAGGCGGCCATCTTTATTTAGTCCGGATCTGTGTGCTTACATTATTATTTGCAAAGGAAAGAAAACAGTTTTGGAAAAATGTATCTATCTATTTATCTAGATCTCTTCAAATCTATCGATCTGTTCACATCTTTGTACCTAATTTTTTTCATGTAAATATATGCATATATGTATCACAGTCTCTTTATATCTATCTATCTATCTATCTATCTATCTATCTATCTATCTATCTCTGTCTGATCCTTACCTATCTATCTATCTATCTATCTATGTCTATTTTTATCTATCTATCTCGGTCTCTCCAAATCTATCGATCTATTCGCATCTTTGTACCTCAGTTTTTTCATGTAAAGGTATGCATATATGTATCGCAGTCTCTTTATATCTATGTACCTATCTATGTCTATTTTTATCTATCTATCTATTTATCTATCTAAGTTTGCCCATATCTATACATCTTTTAATATTTTACAGTCACTTTTTGTCCCTGTTCTGATATCCTTTCACTCAAACTCATTAAGTACATACTCACTGTTACGTCCTGCTCTTATTGACTTCATAATGCCACGTGAGTGTCAAATTCTCTTAGCTTTCTTTCCACTTTATGTGTTCCATATATATCAGTTGTCGATTTACTTTACTGTTAGCAAAAAACTGTTACTGTTTGCATGTTCTATTCTACGTAAAACATCTTTATTGAAGAAGTCTTCTGTCAACAGTATTCTTAGAATTTGACGGTAGAACCACATCTCTGTCACATATTTGCTTCCACATTTGTGTCGACATCGTTCAACATCCACTGCCATATAGAATATACCCCAACGAAATTTTCCTATCTCTTTGTTCTTTTAATACTGGATGACAACTTTCGTTATATCAATTTGTTTTCAGATTTATGTGTCACATGTCCCGTTTTCATTACCCAGAGAGTTAAATTTCTGTACCTGAATTTTCACGTCCCCAATGTGTAATTCAAACTTTAACCGGCCCCATTTGCTAACAATCATCCATTCTGGTTTCTTTAAATTAATAATCATTTCTTTTCTTCTCGCTTTCATTTAAGAATTTTTCTAAGAATTCTTTTTTCATTTTTATTTCTGGGCCTACCATCAACAACGTACCATCTGTGTATATTATGTTGTCAATGAAAAGCATTTTTAATGCCGTCTTTATTTGGGATCTATATGATCATGTCTCTCCACAGATTCTTTTTTTTCTGTGAATGTGTTAAAAGAATAGCTTTGATTGCGAAATCTCTTCATTCATTTTTTTTATTATCTGACAATTATTATGATTTGAAATTCATACTTTTCCTTTCTTTCTTTTTTTAAGCAAATCACCCTAAGCAAGACTGGACTGCCACCAGCACACAAGGGGTTACAGAAAGTGAGAGTAAGAAGAAATGGGGGTGTTTGGGAAAAGGATAAAGAGAAGGACAGAGTTCAAAGCCAAGGCATCAGAAGATGTCGTTTGACATTACATTTGAGATCCAATGACGGAAAATGCGAGATAAGAAGCTGTTGGAGTAGAAAACATGGCTACATTTAGCTGTTTCGACAATGAAAGGGTGTGACCGAGATGTCAAACTAGTAGCACGCTTAAATTCATGCAATTTGGGAACCAGCGAAAGTAGCTAGTCAGAGCAGATGCCGTGAAAATACTTGTAGAAAAGACAGAAGGAAGCCACAGCACGTCTGTGAGATAGCAACTGCAGATAGAATGCCAGACCAGGACCAACCACGGATTTTGTCGAAGACCTCGAGGTGGACCACGGAAGCGCCAGACCATATATGGCAGCAGTATTCCATGCAAAGACGAATGGTTGATTTGTAGATTTAAACTGAATTCCACTCAAGGTTAGAAATCCCAGTCTACCCTACTATTTACTGCATAGCTGCTGGTGTTACAATGTTACTTCAGAGCGTGTGCTATCATGACTATCCATAGATTCGATTTCTTTATTAGTTTTGAATTGACATGTCTTGAAATTTTCAAGTTACCTTCTCCACTATTTGGTATTCAAAGTTGTCATCCACTCAAGGCTAGAAACCCCAGTCTACCCTGCTACTTACCGTTCCTCTATGTTCTTTCATATCGTATGCGTTCATAGATTCCTCTTTTTTATTATTAGGATTTTCATGACAGATTGGGAAAGAAAATGGATTTTTTGTTTTTTCGTTTTAAATTCATATATTTGTGTCTGCAAGTCACCCAAGATTTGAAAACCCACTTCGCCTAAATAATTTACGTGTTGACATGGCCCTTAAGGACATAGGCGATCATGACTCTCCACAGATTCCTTTTTCTTTGTTTCCCGTTGCCTTCCTGTTTTCGAAAAAAGAAATCTCTTTTTGATTCTTGCCACCAAGCCCAGACTTCCTGCTATTCGAAATTCAGAGATTTCCTTTTCTTAGTCAGGTATTACCCAAAGCTGTTTAACCCATAGCTGGGTGATAGCTATTACCAGACATGACCAATTTTGGGCCAAAGTCAACATTGTTCGAGAGTTTCAACGCCAGTTTAATGCTATATGACAGTAAGCCAGACGTTAATGTTTAATCGAATATTTTATGAGACCTGAAATGTTGGCGAGACATGGGTCTCTTTAGTTGAAAGCTGATCCGATAGAGTCTGTATCACTTTTCATAGCGATATTGTATTTCTTTCTTTCCTTCTTTCTCCGTCTGTCACTCTAGTGATGACAGGTTAGGCACGCTGTACTTCTTATATGCACACAGAGAAGAAGAGAAGGCAAAATTGATTGATTTGTTAACTGCTAGTTTTGGCAATAACAGGTCGGAGAATTGGGTTTGAGTACTGAAAACTCATTAGTGAAAACTGATAATTGAAACGATTTTGTATCTATCGATGGCAGCCGAAAGTAGATTTATATAAAAAAAATATTGAGTAATAAAATGAATATATTTTCCTTAGCAAGGAGTATTATTTACCAAATGAATTAAACATCGCAATCCAAATGAATGATCAGATCTTGCCATGATGAATTTTAGGAGCATATAAATCTTAATCTAATTTCGGAACCTACGTTGACTCGATGCAAATTCTTCTCGAGAAATCAAGATAATTCACAGGTAATAAAGAAATATGAAGAGACACTGCAATGAAAGTTATTCTTTAAACATGCGACAATTCACAGATAATAAGAGAAAATGGAATCAGTTCACGGCATCAATATTGAAAAAAGGATTACTTGGTTACTTATTTTAGTGCATCCTTTTACTTACTATTATTAAAGCCGTTAAGATTTTTTAAGACAATCGCCCTGGTGAAGCTACAATCGATTTTCTTTGATTCTATGAGCAATGACAGTTAAAACATCAACAGTGGAGTGAAACCCATACTGCTTGTCGTTTAGGAGATTCGTCCTGGTGAGATCATCAGCTATCTTTTTGGTGATAAAAAGACTCTGACAGTTTGCGAGTTACAACGAAGGGGGCTGATAAAAACATACTACGACGAAGATGAACGCTTACCAACGATCTTGACAGCTTCCACAGACTTGGAAAACATTAGGCTTTTCGTGCAGTAGTTAAACAGCTTTGACAAGAATGCAGATAAACCAGGTCTTCGGTCCTTAAATACTATAATAAGTTTATCAAAACTAGTAGCCTTCGTAGAAACAATATATATATATATATATATATATATATATATATATAGATAGATAGATAGATAGATAGATAGATAGATAGATAGATAATAATATTAGTGGTAAATATACACATACATATGCAAAATATATAAAAATATATATACTTAGGTGCATACACATACATGTATATTTTTTGAATAAAAAATTCCGAGAGGATAGAATCCAGGTAGAACTCAATG
>CAHIKZ030001724.1:2667500-2675000 GCA_903632075.3 Acanthosepion pharaonis
GCGAAGACGCTTCTGAATAGTTTCCCACCCGTTCACGTTGCAAATCTTCTTTGCTCCACCACCCACGCCTTTTATTAATCTACCTCCTTCTTACCCTTCCACCTGTTATTTTACCGACCTCTGTTTTATACACTCTTGTCTTGTTCATCTCCTACGCGATATTGTTTTGTTTTATTGCTTTATTTCCCGTCACTTCAATGACGACCGCCGTCTGGTTTGCTTTGTCATGTTTTTGTTGTTTCTGTTTTAATACCATTTTATTTTGGGCTTTCTTTTCTCTTTACCCTCCCTTTCTTTATCTTAAGTTAAGAAACAACAAATAAACGTATAAAGAAAAAAGAAAGAAGAAGAGAGAGAGAGAGAGAGAGAGAGAGTAAAAACGACAGGTAGAGAGCATCTACCTGTCGTTTTCTCTCTCTTTCTTTTTCTTTATACGTTTATTTGTTGTTTCTTTTCCTCGTTTTTATATCTAGTCTTACCTCTCTCTTTTCTGTCCTTTATCTTTCTGTAATCATTCTTTCTTTCTTTTTCTTCCTCTCGCATCTGATCTTTCTCCTCGCTTTTTTTTCTTCCTTTTTTTTCCTTTTTGTCACTTCTAATATTTTCTCTCGCTTTTTTCATTAGCTTTTCTTTATTTATTCACTTATTGTATATTTTTTTCTTTCTCTCATTTATGTTTTTTTTTTCTTGCCGTTTATTTTTCTCTCTCTCTCTTTCCTTTTTCTATTCATTCGTTTATTATTCTTTCTTTTTCTTCATCTCTTTTGTAATCATTTCTCGATTTTTCTTTCTTTCGTTCTTTATTTCTTTATTTCTTTATTCAGTCATTTCCCCCCCTCTACCACTTTTAATTTTTCAAGTTCTTTTTCTTTATTTATTTATTCATTCATTCATTGTTTCTTTTCCTTTTTTTTACTTTCTCTTTTCTTTCTTTCTTTCTTTCTTTATTTCTCCTCATTTTGATTCCCTCATTTTAACTTCTTATTTCATTTCTTTCTCTTTTTCTTTCTTTCTTTCTTTCTTTCTTTCTTTATTTATTTATTTATTTTTCCTCATCTTAATTCACTCATTCTTTTTCTTTCTTTCTTTCTTTCTTTCTTTCTTTCTTTCTTTCTTTATATATTTATTTATTTATTTATTTATTTTTCCTCATCTTAATTCACTCATTCAAACTTTTTCTTTCACACCTAATTTTTTTCTTTGCTTCTTGATTTTTCTTTCTTTTCCCTTTCAAATCTCATTTTATTTATCTGTCTTCCCATTCTTTTTCAATATTTACTTTTTATCTTCCTCTCTTTTCTTTCTCTCTTTCTCGTTCATTTACCTCCTCTCTCTCCCTCTCTACCTTCTCGTTTTATCTCTTTTCATCCCTTTCTTTACTCTGTATTTCTTTGCCCACATCTACCGTCTCTTTACTTGTTTCCCTTTCTCCTCTTATTTTGTCCCTTTCCTCTTTCTCTCGTCTTGTAACTACCTCCCACTATCCTACCTGCCTTACTCTTCACATTATCTATCTACATTTTCTTTTCTCTCTATCTCTATTTCCCCTGATTTTCACTGCATCTACCATCCTTCTGTGTAACTTCTTTTCTTTCTCCATTGTCCTCATCTTTCACTCTCTATACCTTCCTTCTGTATATATTTCTTCATATTTTCCTCATCTTTACTTTCTTTTTCCTATATCTGTTTGTCTGTCTGTCTCTCTCTCTCTCCATCACTCCCTCTCTCTCATATATTTATTACATAATTTGTTGCCATCATAGTACGAACACACATACACAACAATCTATCTATCAATCTATTTCTCTCTCTCTCTCTCTCTCTCTCTCTCTATATATATATATATATATATATATATATATATATATATATATATATATAAACAATTAATCGTTCAACTCAGCCAAAGAATATTTTAATACAGTGCTCACTGTTTTCAGTGTAAATATGATTTGGGGATATTCTCTTATTATTGATTAGTTTTTAATAATAGCCCAAAAGCGTAATATTTATAATACATACACATAGACACACACACAAACACACACACACACACACACACACACACTCACACACACACACACATATACATGCTTATATATATATATACATACATATGCGTTTATATTTATAAGCACACGCACACGCACACACACACATATATATAATATACCTATAATATATAATAATCTTAAACCGCAACTCAACCCTAACCGACTTTAAATTTGCCACACTACATATACAGATACACTTGCTTTCTACATTCGTAGAAAAGCCAACACCCCCTTAATAAAAAAAAATTGGAATTCTCTTAACACCACCAACTTAACTTAAAAATAGAGTAGATCCATTTTTTTCGTAATTATTCTTTTGAATGGAGCTCCGAATTTTAAGTGTAAACATTAAAGTTAAATTTTAAGATTTAAGCCTCGGTTTCGAAACATAGTAATTTCTGTGTCGTGATGGACACATATTTTTAAAAAAAAAAATAATATATATATATATATATATATATATATATATATATATATATATATATATATATATACAGACATATACAGCGTGTCCATAAAATTCGTGTGCACTTTAAAAAGTTTATAACTTTATTTGTATTTGCGATAGAAATAATTTGTAAAAAGGATTAGAAAGAAGTAAATCGATATTTTTTTAAGGTTTTATTGAAATTTTATTAAGTTTCCGCATGTCCTCCAT
Organism: Acanthosepion pharaonis; assembly: GCA_903632075.3. NCBI lineage: Eukaryota > Metazoa > Mollusca > Cephalopoda > Sepiida > Sepiidae > Acanthosepion > Acanthosepion pharaonis. The sequence goes on from CAHIKZ030001724.1 coordinate 2,670,213, forward strand.
CATTAGCAATACAAAGGGTAATATGATTTTGCAGTTCACGGAAAACATTTGCCAACTCATTTACAGTAATGCCTGAAATCACATTAGTTATTTTAGCTTTCAAATCTTCTAATGAAGAAGGTTTGGTTGCATTCAAGCTGCGGCATAAAGTAATTCTGCAGCATATCTAAATAGCTGTCACTGTTAATAACACGATATTGAAAAAAATATGGCCCTATGATCCGATTTTTCCCAAAGCACACAACACATTAACTTTAAGAGAGCCCCTTTTATGTTCAACAGCTTCATTTCGGTTTTCAGTTCCCCAAATTCGGCAATTATGCCTGTTGACCTTGCCACTAATGTGAAATGTTGCTTCATCAGAGAACAGTAAACTACTCAAAGATGCATCATCATTGCCAAATTTTTCATTGAACTGATGACAGAAAGTTAGCCGTGCATAATAATCCTCTTCTAACAACTGTTTATGTAATTGAATTTTGTAAGCTTTCATGTGAAGTTTTGCCCACAGAATCTTATGCACACTAGACTTTGGGAGCCTGAGCTCTAATGATGCACGTCTTACAGACTTTCTTGGACTTGCTGTAAAGGATTTTTCTATGGATCCAACACTTTCGTCGCTGATACATGACCTTCCAGACTGTGGCTTATCATGGACAAAGCCTGTCTCTTTAAATTTTGTCATCCATTTAGCAATAGTGTTCCTATGAGGTGGTTCTTTATTGTTTTCAATTCTAAACTTTCTTTGTACAGCAATAGTAGATTTCAGTTCAACCAACCAAAGGATACAGTTTACTTTTTCCTCAGTTGAAGCCATGGATCAAATTGATTCTGGAATAAAGAAACTATTTTTTTACTTATCTAAAAATTGTTGCAAATTTTGTGGTAAAGAATTATTCAATAACTGTACTTAAAACTAGGTACATTAAACTTTATAACATTTTTTTACAGATTATTTCTATCGCAAATACAAATAAAGTTATAAATCTTTTAAAGTGAAGACCAGCTTCAACCACAGCCCCTTTTCGGCCTTGTGCCATAATTGTATTTATATACAATAAATATCCAGATGACATATCCTATCTATTTAGCTCTCTCTCTCTCTCTCTTCTCTCTCTCTCTCTCTCTCTCTCTATATATCTATATATATATATATATATATATATATATATATATAAGCAGCATACGGATCATAGTAAATTAGATAGCAAAAGTAACAATACCAACATACTCACCAAACCAGATAATAAAAACAGACTTACTTATGCTACATAAACAACCATCTATAAATAGTAGGGTATATAAAAAAAAGGCCCGCCGTAGCTCGCCCACGTCACAATATACTTTGCCTACGTCACTATACTCACTAGTTCTACGACATTTGATCCCAAAATGCACTCCACAGGCTTCGATATTTATTGTATAAAATTTACGATAAATATACCACATGCTTCGAACAGCTTAATATATTCTATCTGTTTCCGTCTCCCTGTTGTGGGAGACGGGAATGTTACGTTTATCCCCACCCACATGTACACATTCGACCGAAAAAATGGAGTTTACTTCATTTTCAGCGTCTGGCGATCAGTTCGATCGAACACGAGTATGTTTGTCTCGTTTTTAGTACGACGCATAAACGTAATCTCTCTCTCTCTCTCTCTCTCTCTCTCTCTCTCTCTCTCTCTCTCTCTCTTTCTTTCTTTCTTTCTCCTCTCTCACACACACACACACACATATATATATATATATATATATATATATATATGTGTGTGTGTGTGTGTGTGTGTGTGTGTGTGTGTGTGTGTGTGTGTGTGTGCAGGGCGTAATGGTAATGGACGCGAGGCTGCATGGCTGTATCAGATTGCGTTTCAGACCGAAGGCAACCGAGTCATCAATCTGCTGTTTAGCGTCGCGTTGCTGAGACAGGATCCGTGGCACGACAAACTACGAATTGAAGAAGACCGAGATCCGCTCGTACACCTGACCATGAAGAACACCGTCTACAGGGTGTCAGAGAGGATCCAGGTAGCCAAGTAGCCCTAGACTTCAGTCTGAAAACGCAATCCGTGTAGCTTCGCGTCCATTACCATTCGCGCGGCCGTATGTAAAAATCATTTCTTTCTGCACACGATATGTATACCCTGCCATTGTTAAACGGAACACTTCTCAGTTAACTCACTGCCACACACGTTAAACTTTGAAGACAGACTAACCACAAATATACACGAATAACAAATGTAACCTAGTCCCCAACACTGCACCATATAACGTAAAACTTCTTTAAACTTAATAACTCAAAAACAAAGATTTGCTGATATATGTTTCTATGGAAATTATACTTACCTGCCTTATATCAGAGGGTATTCCCCAAACGGGGCTCTGCCGATGGGCGAAGTCTCGTCTCGGGAAACTGACTCCGTTTTTTACGTGGTCTGTAGGGAATTTTTGCCCGAGCCTACGGGCTTGTATACCCCACTTTAAATTCGGCCTTGTGCCACATCTTGCAGCGTGGGTCAGCGGGTAAATAATTATATGTTTCTATGGACTTTTGTCCTAGTTTTGATTTGAGAAATCCTCCCTAAAGTTTGTAAAAGTATTTTTTAGTACACCCTGAAAATCTATCCGATTATCGAATGTCGCTGCTATATCTGATCTGATACACCTGTTGTATATCTCTCAAGATTCTTAACAAAATTCAATGTGTCTGTAATATAGTCAATCCTGACCGGGCATCTCGATTTCAATCAGTTTCTCACCGATGTGAAGTTGCGTCCCTCAATCTTTTCTATATTTCCATGGCAATTGTTCTGTTGAGCATTTTGTCTGGTGATCCAACTACATATGATTTAAGCTTGCTACTAGTTTGGCAACTATGACTCACCATTTTACTGTTTAACTAACTAGATGCAACTGCCACTTCTATTATAATAGTTTCTTTCTTCGCACTGTTGAATGTTGTTCTGATTTCAAAAACTTTAATGCAACGTCAACTTCCATCTTCTCTCTAATTGAACCTTGTTCATTTATTGTCCTTTCCACACTTCTCCTCGCTAAAGTTTTATTCCCTTTCACTCCCTGTGACCCCTGCGTCCTAATGGCATTATCGCCTTGCTTAGGGGTGAAACTATTGCTTGAAACTACTGCTTGGAATACCTGCTTCACTTTCGTAAGTTTGCACAGGATGCGAAGGTTTGGAGAGTATTCATAAGAGTTATTTACAAAGTAGCCTCCTGCGTCCTAGTCCCTTTATCATATCGCTTGGGGTAAAATGATTTTAAAAAATAAATAAATAATCAAGATAATTTCCAGGTTACGTGATTGAGAGATATTTGTGAAATGTTCAACGAGAAACTGAAAACATTAAAAGACTTGATTATTTTAGTTAATACCTCGTATTCAACAAGCTATCGTTCCAAGTTAACCATAGTGCCTGGGACTCACAGCAATCACGTAAAGACAGTTTTATAAAGATCAACTCAGATAAATGCAGAGGGTAAATCAGCTTTCAGTTAATTGTAAGGCACTTGACCGCTCGATGAATGATAGAGTTTTATTAAAATAAGGTTACAAGCTATTGATGCTTTTAAAACCTTAACAAACCGCACTAATTGCCCGTTTTGTTACTGCAATCTGGGTACGGTGTGCCAAAGTAGAAGAGCCAAGGTTAGATATTTTGGTGTAAAACCGAAAACTCTAGACCTTTTACTGGCCTGCCTCTCCCGACGACTTATGAAAATAATGTCTGTGTGTCCTTCTGACCTCCAGTGGGCGTAAGCCTTCATAATCAGTGGACAAATGATGACCGAAGCCAAGTTGGCTCGGGACTAAATTTGCGCTTTGAACAGATGAAAATTAAAGTTGAAAGCCTGCCCACCTATTGTATTGAAAGAAGAAGAAGAAGAAGAAGAAGAAGAAGAAGAAGAAGAAGAAGAAGAAGAAGAAGAAATATATAGATAAGCTACCTCGGCTGGACTTATTTCATCTCCCTCCATCCATCTTAGATAACTGGTTTATTTTCTCGATTCTTGCGTCTTTAATTATTCTATTTTGCATGTTTTGTTTTGATTTGTTTTGGGGTTTTTTTGTGAGGGGTGGGGTTTCAATCATTTATTCCCGACAGCTATATATACTCGGAGATACATTCTACGAGGTGTTGCTAAAAGGTTTGCGGTCCAAACCACTTCTCAAATCTGGCCAACTGATCAAACATCAGAATTTTTTGGCATTCCTTCTTGGTCGAGCCGAGAAATGTTCAGTAATCTCTCGTGTCTCGTTCGCTAGCAAACTAAATAAATAAATAGTACTCTATTGTCTGGTGAAATAGTCTAATACTTTTCACTTCAATTACACTCTCTATATCTTTCTCTTTTCTCTCTCTTTTCTCTCTCTTTTCTCTCTCTTTTCTCTCTCTCTCCCTCTCTCTCTCTCTCTCTCTCCCTGCATTTAGTTTCATCCCAGTTCTACATCAACCTTAATCCCTTAATCTATGTTAATTTATTCGACTATCTATTTATATATCTGTCAGTCATTTATCTAAATTTCTTCAACTATGTCTAAATTCTATGTTCGTCTCTTCATATCTATCTATCTATCTATGTTTTTCTCTTCATATCTATCTATTTATGTATATCTATGTATCTATATACATACATATTTAAATTTGTAACTATATATAAAACAATTGATCCATCTAATTTCCATCATCTATATATTGTTATAAATTCCGTATATTTATGTATTTATCTACGTATCTATTTAATTTTTTCATCTATCTATAAATCAATTCAT
>CAHIKZ030001724.1:2680000-2722500 GCA_903632075.3 Acanthosepion pharaonis
CAATTATATTTTCTTCTGTATATAAGAGTGCTCTATTGTAAATTCTTTTAAAAGAGATTTATTAATACAGGGAAAAAATAATATTATTATTTACCCATTAACAGACTGTTTCACGTCCAGTGGACACCCACGACCATCTTGAAAATCGCACTGCATAAAACAGACTGTTAATTGGTAAACAATAAATATATATATATATATATATATATATATATATATATATATATATATATATATATATACTTCTCAGACAGGAATCCATTCAGAAAAAACGTTGAAGGTGTATGTTTATAAACAGTATTTTGGACTTTGCTAACCAGACGCTTTTTGTGGCTGAATGGTTAACAGCACATCAGATCAAATGATGGTTTCCATTGGGGTTACAGATTCGATTCCTGTCGGAAAAGCACTTTTTTCTGCGAAGTTTCTCGATCATTGAGGCCTGAAAATGTAATTAAAACTGTTTAATTCAAATAAACAAAGCATTTACTTAAATAAATCAAATCTATAAAAATAACGTATAACAAGGATATAATTGTCGGACTTAATCCATTTCATAATATATATATATATATATATATATATATATATATATATATATATATATATATATATTCGTGTGTGTGTGTGTGTGTGTGTGTGTGTGTGTGTGTGTGTGTGTGTGTGTGTGTGAAAATGTAAATTAATAATAAAGTTTCCCCTTTCATCTTTTGGACATCATCTGACTAATGTATTTTTAATAGAATTATATAGAATATATAAGAAGTGCTTTTATAAACGTTGGGGGCGGGTTCCGCTCACCAAAACAACGTAAAATGTCCATATAAAGATATGTACAAAAGGCCACCATTGAACCTCAACACAGTAAATCATAACAACTGTCCTCTGCTTGCTTCTACACACGCATGCACCCGTCGGATCATTGACTGGCGGACCCTTTCAAATACTCCCACACGGTGTCGAAAGGTTTTGTAGGCCCCATGACACGTTGATAAAGCATCTCTGCGTTATTGATGTCTGCTGCATAAACCAATTTTTTTCCGGTGGTTCCCACGGATAAAAAAATCCAAATGATTGAGGTTGGGGAAGCGTGTCAGACATGGAACTGGTCCTCCCTTACTTATCCATCTTTCATGGTTGATGTCAACCAGTGCATCGCGAACAATGTGAATAAAATGCGTCTTCTTGTTAGCATGAGTACATCCTCTAGCAGGTCTGGAAGTTTGTTCGCAATAAAGTCCTGTAAGATGTGCTGAGAGAACATATGGACTTACCAGCCCACACATTAAGCGTAAACTGATGCTGGTGTCTAGCCAGTATTGTACCATATGAATTCTGATCCGCTCACAAATGTTGTCCCATCTGTAAATACTGAAGAGACAAACAAAGGATCGGCAGTTTATGCAATAGACCATCGGTAAAATTTCTCCCGGGGTGTGTGATCAGAGGACGAAAGACCCTTCACATGTTGCAAAAGATACGGATACAGGAGCTGCTCTTGGATTACCCTCCACGCGGTACTAAGAGATGTACAACATGCTAGGCCACTTTACGTGTGCTGATACCTGGATCATCTCCGAGAGCCTGTAGAATGTGTACTTCGTGAGTGGTGCCACGAATCCTGTCTCACCAACACGTTGGCAAACCGCAGAAAATATGGCTACCTTCGGTTTGGAAACACAATCTGATTCAGCTGTGCAGTCTCGCATAATTTACCATTCGCGCAGCTGTATGTAAAAGTCATATCTGCTTGATTTTTTTTTAAGCATTACGCCCCAAGCAAGGCGTGAAGCCACTAGGATGCAGGGGTTTGCGGAAGATTTGGAGCGAGAGCGGATAGGAGTGATAGAAGAAAGGATGAGGAGAAGGATAGTGGGTAGATCAAGGTAACTGGAGGTGTCGATTGACATTACATTTGAATAGTTGGAGATTATAGCTTTCAGGGAAACAGTAATTGGGAAGGGTGTTCCACTGGCGAAAGGTGCGAGTTATGAAGCTATTGGAGTAGAAGAGACGGCTACATTTAAAAATTTCTATAGTGTAAGGGTGGGAGCGCGATGCCAGACTCGTAGGGCGCTTGAATTCATGGAGTCTGGGAACCAGTGAAAGCAGCTCATCGGAGCAATTACCATGGAAGTATTTGTAGAAATGACAGAGAGAGGCGACGTCGCGTCTGTGAGAGAGTGACTGCAGACGAGACGCCAGATCAGGGCCAATTAGATTACATATCCGTCTCTGGATCTTGTCAAGAACTCCGAGGTAAGCAGAAGGTGCTCCAGCCCATATATGGCAGCAATACTCCATGCAAGGGCGAATGGTTGTGATCACGATATGAAAATCCTGCCATTGTTAAATGAACATTTCTCAATTAACTCACTATTACACACATTAAATGTTAAACACAGACTATCCACAAATGTACACGAATGACAAATATTACTTAGTCTATATGGCAACATGGCGACATTTACCGTAAACTTTCTTTAAGCTTAATCATTCAAAAACGAAGGATTTGCTGATATGTTTATATGGGCTTTTGACATTGTTTATTTTTTTATGCCCTGTATATGTGTAAGAAGAGGGGAAAGTATTTAAAAACTTTGGTTATAGTTGTGCACAGATAATTTGCGTAATATATATATATATATATATATATATATATATATATATATATATATCAGTCTGATTATATCTCTCTATTTATGTGTTCACCTTCGTTCATCATCAATCTAGCTAATTCTCTCCATATATATCTATCTAATAAAATATAGTTTTACAGTATACCATATATAATAGCAAGTCTTAATTGTAAATCTGATCAGTTCGATAATGTAAAATCGGTAGCTGATTTAAAAAATTACCTATTGTTAACTGGGGAAAGGAAAGGCTTGTTATTTTTAACGCCTCCAACTACACTGCTGTCTTTTAACCGTCTGAGAGATCCTTTCCCTTCGATCAACATGGCTCATGTTTATATATACAGGTTTTACTGGCTTACAGCCCAAATTTCTAAAATCCAATAAAACATTATATTCCGGAGAATATTTTCCTATTTTTTTAAAATTACTGAGTACTAAAAATTAAATAAAAAAAAGGTGTTCACATCGTTTTCTTCAATAATGTTTTACAAATAAAGTCACTTTAGAACACCTTTAGATCTGCCTTCCCCTCATCAAACACGTAAACACAGCTACAGTCGGGTTACAAAATACATTCCTGCAATATTTTAGACTTAAAGTAAATAAGATTTGTTTCAAATCAGATTAATTATGCTTTAAATCAGCTAATATTCTTCAAATAAAATTTCAGAAAAGTTGATTTTTGGAAGGTTTTTTTATAAAGAGAATTACATTGAGATAAAAGACGACCAAAAAAAGGGCAATTTTAGCAGCAAAATTCTTTCCAGTGAATTTGAATTAGATTTCAAAATAGAGCAACGTATTTTGCTTATTGCAGATATTAAATTTAATCGATTAGCTTGGAATTAAAACTAAAATAAAGTTCCAAGAAAGATTTTTATATTTTTTAATTCATTTTAAACCTTAGTTATCGCGATTTTTTTTTTTTTTTTTTTGTCGAGGTCATTCCTTTAAGCGTTGTACTTAATGGATAAACGTGTTTAAGTAAACATTCTGTTTTTGTTGTTGCTGTTGTTTTAAATAGTGTATATTTTCTATAAGAGCTAACTAAAACAACTGATACAATAATCTGAGTTGGTAGGATGATGATATTTCATCTCGAAGGTGCTTGATTAGACAACATTAGTAACGATCGGATTAACATTAAAGAAATATGGCTCAGGTAAATCTGTGATTCGTACATTGGCAGGTGGGTGGCCAAAAAATCCGAATGAGAGAGATTAAAAGAAAGCTAACAAATAAAATAAACAAATCTGCTGAGTGGGCGTTGTAGTCACGAGACAAGGTCATAAAGGTATGTATTTGAAAAAATATATAAGAGTAAAACAATTGAACAGTATAGGGCAAAATGTTATTAATTTACCCCGTAGACTCCCCTGAGGAGTATCGAAACCCGGCCTGAAGATCAGTTCCGAATTTACCAATAGGCTTAGCAGACTGAAGCCTAGAGCCCCCAAATTTAGGGGGGCCCCAAGGTGTATGATATTATTTACATTGTCGCAGGTCTTTCTGACACATTCTGTCATAACGTATTGTAGAGTCTAAATAACTCTTCAGTAATTTTAAACACCTGTTATCATCCTCGGTTTTGTGATGTCAACGAACACTCGTTGCGACCTTTGTGATGTCAACGCATACTCGTTGTCACTGTCGTAATGCTCTTTGTAGTAGAGACTTTGTAATCGCAGATAGAACAATAGTAACGCCGTTGAACAATGCTGGTGTCAGACGCCTTCGATTAACATTCGTACTAATAATACTTGCTCGATAATACTCGCTCGAAAAGTAACTACCGAATAGTGATCAGTATACAGAAATAATATAGTGAATAGAGTTAAGAATAGCGGTCCGTATAGTAATAGAGGATAGACTAGAAATGATGGTAAGTAGATTAATAGAGGATAGACTAGAAATGGTGGTCCGTACAGTAATAGAGGATAGACTAGAAATGGTGGTCCGTACAGTAATAGAGGATAGACTAGAAATGGTGGTCCGTATAGTAATAGAGGATAGACTAGAAATGGTGGTCCGTATAGTAATAGAGGATAGACTAGAAATGGTGGTAAGTAGATTAATAGAGGATAGACTAGAAATGGTGGTCCGTACAGTAATAGAGGATAGACTAGAAATGGTGGTCCGTATAGTAATAGAGAATAGACTAGAAATGGTGGTCCGTATAGTAATAGAGGATAGACTAGAAATGGTGGTAAGTAGATTAATAGAGGATAGACTAGAAATGGTGGTCCGTACAGTAATAGAGGATAGACTAGAAATGGTGGTAAGTAGAGTAATAGAGGATAGACTAGAAATGGTGGTCCGTATAGTAATAGAGAATAGACTAGAAATGGTGGTCCGTATAGTAATAGAGGATAGACTAGAAATGGTGGTAAGTAGAGTAATAGAGGTTAGACTAGAAATGGTGGTCCGTATAGTAATAGAGAATAGACTAGATATGGTGGTCCGTATAGTAATAGAGGATAGACTAGAAATGGTGGTAAGTAGAGTAATAGAGGATAGACTAGAAATGGTGGTCCGTACAGTAATAGAGGATAGACTAGAAATAGTGGTAAGTAGAGTAATAGAGGATAGACTAGAAATGGTGGTCCGTATAGTAATAGAGGATAGACTAGAAATGTAGATCTATTAGAAGCCAAAACATATATACATTTCCTCTATGGTCACGTGACCTACTTAATTCAATAATGTGATCGCCTGTGTTTGCTCACTGGAGATCTATGATCAGAATCAAATTCCTATAAAACACTCAGCTTTACTAATATTATTTAATTTAACACTCTTCCATTTTCCTCTTCTCGTAAGAATGCGAGATTTGGGATAGCCTCGCGCCTCTCTTCATGTAAATCCGACCCTGCTGAAAACGCTAGCTGTTACCGCCATAGATTACGTAAAAAGTATTTTTATTTTTAACGGATAGAGCTACTAGGCCCATGTACAACCATTTTCGAATTCAGGGTTCTCTTACTCCTAGACTGGTTGCAAACTAAGGCTGAAAATCCCAGTCTTCCCTAATATTTAACCCCTAGCTGGGTGGAGAGAGATGGATTCATACCTTTCCCAAGGGGTTTTATGCAAACTGTATGTAAGGAAGTCGAATGGAATTCGAATGGCCCATCATTACACCACCTGCACATCCTTCTACCCTGACTGGAATACACCCTGACCAGATGAATATCTCTTGCGGCTTTCCTCGTAATTTAAGTAGTTACGTTTTACTAACGGTGCCATAGGTTGGGTTTCAAGCTCAGCTATACATTTGCAAGTCAGTAGAAATGCCAGTAGAAAGATCATGCTTTCCGTTCCTTTGCTTATGCAAACAAGTATTCGCTGAATAGATATCGTTTAATATGTGCGATATTAATTGGGGAAGAGAGCTCAATATCTAAAAAAAAATGGTTTAATGGATTATATAAAGCATTATCTATTACATTCAATCAAAAGTAATGAAACCACATCACCAAAAGGTTATACAAGTGCTTGTTCCCGTTCTCTCTCTCTCTCTCTCTCTCTCTCTCTCTCTCTCTCTATCTATCTATCTATATATATATATATATATATATATATATATATATATATATATATATATATGTACGAGATCTGATAAAAAATAGTATCAGGACTGGTGCTATAAAAATGTACACAATATATCAATTCGGTATTTGTCTATAATTCTGAGATGAGTTATGGTAACTATTTACAATATTTACATTTTTCAGGCATTTGTCCTCATCATTATTGCCACATTCACGACGTTTCAGCCGTTGTACGCACCGGCCTTCTTCAGGTAATATTTCTTGGAATTTTGAATAAGAATCCTTTATTTAGTCTAAGGGGATGGATTATTCTAATTCCACGTGCCATGCTTTTCGATATCCCCGTTTCAGTTAATTCTCTTCCATAACTCATTTCCCCAAGATTTTGTTTATTCTTTTGCGACTAGGTATTGAACTCACAACTCAGTGTCTAAAAGAGTTTTATTGATTGATCCCAAAATAACTTGACTCAAAGAAATATTGTTCCTTTCAAGTAGATTCATTTGATTTTTAAAGATGGGGAAAAAAGACAATTGGCGAGATCTGATGAATATGGCGTTTGTCTGATGTGGGGAATGTTTGTGCTTGACCTAAAACTGTTGTACAAGCCATGGTCACTGAGAGATCCGAAGTAGTGTATTGAGACTACCACTGTCCACACATTTTTCTTAAAAGCACTGCTATAAACAACGAAATCAAGCGAGAAGATTTTAACTTAGTGTATATGCGCGACAGTGTTCAAGGTCAATCCTTGCTAAGCAGCTTCACTCTGCCTGCTTTAACTCCGTTACCATAGCCACAGTCCCGATACTTTTTGAACAAACCCACATATATTAGAAGCGTAGCCGAGTGGTTAGTACGTTCGATTTCTGACCATAAGATCCAGGTTCGAATCTCACCATGGTCAATTTGTTAGGAAAGTGCCTGATGACCATACGACAGGTTAACACTTGTCAGTGAAATTGGGTAGACGGAACCCTTGGGGCCGTCGATAGCAGTGCTAGCACGATGTCACAAGTCATCGTGACCGAGGGTTTGAGTGTGCTGGTGTTGTTCCGATTGCTGATCACTCTAGATAAAACGATATCTCCCAGAAACTTTAACTAAGGTCTGCTCGGCATAGTTGCATTACAAACAATATGTTGACTGTGTAGGTGTTGAACTAACACAAATGTGCCTAAGCGAGCATCTGGAATAGGGTTTGGCGAGCCGCCCTAATAAACGGTGTCCTCGAATACTAGTGGATAGCTATTATATAATTTCTATATATATTTTATATATCCCCGATGCTTATTGGAAAGCGCTAAATATCAGTGACAGAGCTAATATATTTAGTTGAATGGATAGAGTTTGTAAATCTGTGTTTTCTCTGACTGAGGATCGCATAAGGGGAAACAGAGGGTTACAAACTCATATCCATTCAACTAAAATATATATATATATATATATATATATATATATATATATATATACTTTATTATAGTATATTATTATAGAATAATCCTCATTTACTACCGCCTGATGAGATGCGATGATATGCATCGAAACATGAAGGCATTTATGTAGTGGTTTTACATATGTTCGAATGTAATATCTTATAATAAAGAATTATCGCTGTATTGAGCTCTATTTTAAAATTAATGTTGTGAACGTTTGAATTTATATTTGATTCGTTACCAATTCCTTTTTGGTTATATATATATATATATATATATATATATATAGTTAAATTCCCAGATGAATTCTGTGGACAAGACAGATTGGTATCAAATGACAATGGAAAAAATCTTAGATATGCCGACGCGTTTCGTCTTTTTTTCAAGGCAAAAAATGAAATCGCAGTGTTTTTTTGTTATAGTTACATTAAAATCCAAATTTAAAAGATAAACGCTTGTGTCTCGTTTTTTTCTGCTTAATGTAAATTACCTTTAGAGTAAGGGATTATTTTTTTTTTTCCATGTCGACAGTATAGTTAAATTCCCAGATGAATTCTGTGGACAAGAATAGATAAATAAGAATACTATAAAGGTAATTTACATTAAGCAGAAAAAAGGATTAGACACAAGCGTCTATCTTTTTAAATTTGGATTTTAATGTAATTATAACAACAAAACATTTCGATTTCATTTTGCCTTGAAAAGTCGGAAGGCGAAACGCGTCGGCAAAATGTAAGATTTTTTTTTCCAATTGTCATTTGATACCATATATATATATATATATATATATATATATATATATATATATATATATATATGCGACGCTGAGGTCAACGCCAAGCGGCAACAGTCTATTTTAAACTCGAACGCAATCTTCCAGCCTGAAGATTGCGTTCAAGCATGAAGTAGAGATTCCTCGCTCGGTGTTTATCTCAGTGTCCTTTTTTTATATTTACATAGCGTTATTCCTGCTATTGAACACTTCTACCCATAACTATAGCAGACTTAAAATTATACTTTTTAATAATATATATATATATATATATATATATATATATATATATATATATATATAAAGAAAGAACAGTATGATATATAATCCGGTGTGTTATATATATATATATATATATATATATATATATATATATATATATATATATATATGTATGTATGTATGTATATATAAATAAAAAAAAAAAAGAACATTAAGATATATAATCCGGTGTCTCTTATAGATATTTATCCTTGGTAACGTGAAATATGATTTTTGCTGTCTTTAAAATCCAGTAATTTTAAAAGTTAGTTCAAAAATTTGCTTGAGGATGAAATGGAACTAATTTCTTTAATTTAATTACAAAATTAAATTCGAGCTTCCATTTTTGAAACATGGTTAGAACTGTGTAGCGGAAAAACATATTTTAAATCAATTAATTTATAATTTATATATATATATATATATATATATATATATATATATATATATATAGTAAGGTTCACCCCGTAAAAGGCCCGGGGGACACTCGATTTAAGCGGTTACGTTCAGAGGTAATTCTGCGGATAGGAGAAGAAGATAACGGTCTAATTATAGACTTGAATGCCTTAAGATTGTAGCAATTGTAGAAACATTCTCTTGGGAGTCGGTTCCACAGAGCAATAGTTCGTGGTAAGACGCTGTTCGAGTGAAACTTACTTCACACAGATGGAATATGGTAATAACTATTCTGTAGTAAATATTATTTAAGATTATCCTTAACTGCCCTTACTTAAGCCTCCACTGGTTATATCAATCTTTAGTAACATTTGACAGGAAATGCCGAAACAATATTATACTACGTATTTGAGTTAACTGATAAATAATAATTAACACAGATTATATATACTATTATCTCCTGTTATTAAACAGGAAGACTCTCCACCAGTTACGACATTAAATAACATAATATAAAGAATTTAAAATCTGAAGGAAAACATTCAGTAAGATGAAATTTAAAAAATGAATGAAAATATTTAGGGAAAAGTGAAACTGAAAATGAAAGTGAAAGTAAACGTGAAGATGTTAGTTTATTTTGACTGGCACAATTCAAAATGAAATTATGGCACAACGTTTACTTTCATTTTCAGTTTCAATTAGAAGTTAGATTTTGAACAAAAACATTTAGGGAAAAGTGATAAACGTAAAAAGAATAAAAATAAATTACGGAAATAAATATACGGAAAAGTTAGCAGAGGAAAGAAACATAAGAATAGAAATAGAAAATAATATAGAATATAATAAGCAAGGCGATGGAGAAAATATTTCAGTCTGATCCACCCAAAAATTTGGTCATTTGGTCAGATTTTGGGAACTGTGCCTAACTGAGAAGAAACACACATATAGACACACACCAACATATATATATATATATATATATATATATATATATATATATATATATATATATAAATTTTTATCTCTAATTATTAAAGGACCAATAGAAATAAAGAATAAAGGCAAGAGTGAGGAGGAACGAATAATCAGAAGAAAAATAAAGATTTAGAAAAGGCAATACAGGTGACTGCCGTAGATATGGCGAATTATTTTGGTGTTTATTGAATTAAAGGTTGAATTGTGAGAGAGGTGATTGGCCTAAGACCAATTATGGACGACGGCCAACAGGATACAATATCACTTAGATACAGGCCTGGGTAGACAGGTCAGTACACGACTACCATCCATTAATATAATATATCCCTTATCAATCTATCTATCTATCTAAAATTGCTCATATATAATTATTCTTAACGGATGCGTATACATCCAGCTTGATTTTTGTTTTGCTGTGTCCTGTTGATGTATTATGTTGTGTCATAAATAATTGCTGTTTTTTTGGTTGTTAAATTTATTCTGAATAAAATAATGTACAATTATATTCCATTCAATTATATATTAAACATTATTTGAAATAACTTGTCGCCACGTATCAGACAGCTCTCCGATAAATTTTGAGTAACATCTCCAATGTTTAGATGTGAAACATTTTCGGCCAATTCTTGAATCTTGATTTCATTAGATAAAGTTCTCCCCACTAAAGCGTTTAGTAACGATCGAAAAAAGAAAAGTAATAAATGATTGGTTGGAGATCCTTTTGAGTCACTGCTAAAGTAGATTTAATGTATGATATCACTGCCTGGATATTAAATAGACCCCTAAACTCTAAGCTTGATGGAACCTGCATTCGGATGCTATAGTTAACATCCCATGGATACAACTTCTAAAAACATACAAAGCTCTATGGACCCATCCCTGATATTTCTACAAACTTACGCGAACGCAGGATGCGCTTTGCAGGACACTGCTAGCGAACAAAACAAGAACTCGAGAGTGATCTTCTGTTCTGGATGCCTAACCATGGAGCAAGACGGGTTGGTCGACCAGCAATCGACTACACTGAACAGCTGTGTTATGACACAGAATGCAACCCTAATAGCCTTTGCAAGATACAGCTGGTGAAGAAAAGACCTTGCAAATTATCTACTTGTCTGGGCGCCTAACCATCAAGCAACCGCCTACACTGAACAGTTGTGTTATGACACAGTATGCCACAATAATGACCTTTTTAAGGCACTGCTCGCGAACAAAACAAGACCTTGCGAGTTATATACTGCTCTGGGTGCCTATTCTTAACTGATTGGGAATTACTATGATGAATTCGTCTTTACAATTAATTCTCAAAAACGGAAATTACTTATAGATCAACACAAGACATACATAAGAAACAACAAATATAATAATTATTCGAAAAATGTAGATTAATATTAACAATGCCACGTCTCTAAAATTCAAATAAAAAAGAACTCTTAAAAAATTCTGGGTGAAAATATTAAAGTTCTATATCATCACCAGAAACATCTTACTGTTAGCTGTTAGATAGGCCCTCTATATAAAACTTGCTTCCACTATCAACCTAATCTTATTAAATAGTGGGAATGGTGTATTGAAAGTTTGTTTTTTTTTTAAAAAAAAGAAAACAGCCGCTAAATCGAATTCCAGTTCTGATCAATACGCGAAGCTGGGAATAAATGCTTTTACTAGTAGTCAAAACAAACCAAAAATAAAATACATCTTATACAGTCAAACATAAAGAGAAATTAGCAACATCTAAAACAACCCCACAATTTGAAAATGGCTAAAGAAGTGGCCGAGAGCGCTTGGGACAATGGACAATGGAGACAATTTTAGCACTCCTTTACCCTCACCAAATGAGAAAATGTAAGAATGCTGGAAAAATTTAATAAAAATTAATTAAAATATCCAGCGAAAAACATGTTTAAAAGAAAGGTTGTTGCCCAAATATACATTAATATATATATATATATATATATATATATATATATATATATATATATATATATATATAAAAATTTATATATATATAAATATACATATATATATATATATATATATGATATGAAAGAAATTTATATATATATACATATTCGTTTTCGCGTCTATATATATATATTCGTTTTAGCTGTTGCTTTGAAATTTTGAAATTTCATCATGCAACAAAAACAGACTACATTATTGTTTCGTCCGTATATTGGTTGATATATTGAAAAGTAATTGTCATCTTTGATAATGGCTTATGTAAGCCGAAAGCTTAGATTGGATTTAAACATGTATCAATATGGTGATTTCCTTTCGGCTTTCAATGATAATGTGATTAAGCTTATCAAACAATATGAAAGCAACTTACTTTAAAAAAAAAATATATATATATATAAATATTTTATATAGTATGGCAAACTGTAAAAAAAAAATTGTTACGCGTTTCATCCAGTTCGATGAAATCCTACCGGCTGAAACGTGGCACACAATCTTTTTCTAGTTTGTCATACTATATATATATATATATATATATATATATATATATATATATATATATATATATATATATATATATATATATATATATATATATATATATATATATATATATATATATATATATATATATATATATATATATATATATATATATATATAGTATGAGTCATTTTGTATATATATATATATATAAATATATTATAAAAATATAGTTTTAAGGGGTGGTATATTTCTCTCCATATCAGAGAGAGGGCGAATATAAATATAAAGGTGGAATCTGAGGTCACCAAAACTGAAGATTGCATGAAACTGACTGTCGCCGTTGGGTACTGACCTCAATGTCCACTTTTACACACACGCACACACAAACGCACACACAAACGCACACACACACACATATATATATATCTCAGATTTACCCGACACTATTAGGAACATACTAGTAGAAAACACAAATATATTAACTGCATCCACTTGCAAAAAAAGACTAAAAATAATGGAAGCTCTAATAATAAAAAAGAAAAAGTCAACTCTTACCAATATTAACTATGAACAAAGCCACAATGTGCTAACCGTATTCAGAAACTAAAAACATCACTACCACACGCTGAACGTACATGGAACACACACTCTACTAAGCTGATAATTGAATCATCCTTGATAATGGCTAAAGGTATAGCCGAAAGCGCTCGGAAACACAGAACATTCTTACACACTCTTTGTCCAGAAAAGAAAGCTCTTGTCAGAACACAAGAAAAATTAAATAAAAAGCTCAACCGTAGTACCTTGTCTGTTGTTTTTAATGAAACATGCATAAATGAAGGATTGCTGCCTAAATATACAAATATATATATATATATATATATATATATATATTTATATTTGTTTTAACGTTGTTATTTTATAGATACAATATTTAAGCAAATGCCTGAATGTATGAGAAATGTTATTAAATACTGTTTATCATAAACAGAGAATTTGCTTAAATACTTGTATCTATAAAATAACAACGTTAAACATAAAATATGTCTTTAATAAATAAATTGTCGGACCTTGTCCATTTCTATATATATATATATATATATATATATATATATATATATATATATATATATATATATATATATATATATATATATGATGGACATTTATATCAATAGGAAAATAATTTAAGGTTTCTTATTCATTCCGATGGCCACCTTTTTTTTCCAATCTATTTCATGACAATTTTCGAGGCAATGTGATTGCTTAGCGCCATCCATACCTAAATGTAATATGTGAAAGATTTTACTGGGTTACATTTCAGGGGCAAGGAATAATTTCTGACATGACTATTTTTTTCATTCCCTGCTAGTTACCATATCTGCAGGGAAGTGTGAGGTTATGCCTTTCTAGCAATGATTGAAATGTTGCAGTTTATGTTTCATAGGCTTAAACACATTCTAAAAATATCAAAATAAAATATAGGTATCTGCGCGCGCGCGCGTGTGTGTGTGTGTGTGTATGTAAAAGATGAGACAAAATTATAAAAACAACAAATATGAAAACAATAGTCCGAATACATTATTCGGACTACTGTCCTCATCTTTGTCGCCATATTTATCACAATGTTTCGGCCGTTGTACGCTCCGGCCTTCTTCATGTGGTTGGAATTTCGAATTGAACCCTTTATTTCGCTCACTGGTGTAGATTGTTCTAGTTCCACGTTTGATGGATATCAGTTATCTCCTGCTAATTTCTCTCTGAAAGTTCTCCACTGCCTTAACCGGGATCACTGGATCTAACCAACGCCTTTATCCACTGTGCCATGTGTCCTTGAGGATATCGGGGGTATTATAAACCTAATATCTTCAGTAACCATTTTTTACTAGTGCAATTTTGCTGCTATCATTGCATGTTTTTACCAGAGCTCATATTGCAATTTTTGTTATTATCATTGCTTTTCTCTGGCACTCCTTATTACTGGTTCCCATATTGTATTTATTTCTATGCTTGGTCGGCTCAGGAGATTTCTGTGGCCTAGAATATGTGCTGATTCCTTAAGTTTACAAATTTTCCAATGGTGTTCCTTGTCTATGATCTCAACAGGATCCCACAGAGGGCAGTGATCTCCCTTCTCTCTCCATATGTGGTCAGCCTACGCCTCCCCTCGTGTTTTTTCTAACTTACCCCCTCGTGTTACATCGCAGAAATTCTGAACAAAAGTGAAAAGCTATAAAACGCGTTTTGCCGAGAACGTCTGTTGCTTTATAGGTTAAAATATATATATATATATATATATATACCTTTAGCCGAAAGCAAAAAGCAAAAATTAATTGATTTAAAATCTCACCTTCTCCACTTTTTTTTTTTCCGAAAACAAAAAAAACCATATATTTAAATCAATTAATTTATAATATTAATGCTCTGTAAAGTTTTACATTGACAAAGCAATTAACTATTTTTATTAAAAAAATAAAAAAATATCTATAAGAACATTACCGATGGTATTTCGAACTGATTTTATATCTTATTGTTCTTGCCACGCTATATATATATATATATTTATATATATATATATATATATATATATATATATAATTGATTTAAAATATGTTTTTTTTATATTTAAATCATAAATTTAAAGAAAAACTGACCACTATTTTTAAATAAAAATATCTATAAGTGGTTTATATCTGTTTTCTTTATAAATTTTATATATGAATTTATATTGACCTCTCAGGATTTCCTCCTTTTGAACTACTCATATGGATTATCAAGTTTCCTCCTCCTTGGAACTTATATATATATATATATATATATATTATATATATATATATATATATATATATAAAAGCAGCAAAAATGTATGGCTGATGTGCGGATAGTGTAATGAGTAGTGGCTGGAAAACGGAGAGCTGTTTTCAAAATCCAATTGATTTTGTTACATTCACTTTTCTAGGCGTGGTTGGACTCTTAAGTCATCATCAGGGAAGGCTGTAACAAATGCTATGTTTCATAGAACTAATGACTTTTGTGACGGAGGCAAAGTGTGTTGGGATGTTTGAAAATGAAATGTTAAAGGTTTTAGGTGATTTTTAAGGGCTGGTTTAGGATTTCTTTATGGATCGTTGTTAGTTTTCATGATGTGTAATTCAGGTAGTCAAAAAAAAAAAAGAGAGAAAGCCTGAAGTAGAAGGAGCAGACGGTTTTCCAGCGCGACGTGGCCAGAAGGAAATTGGCGCAGCCTGCAACATTATGTGGCGTCAGGGTTGCCCACCGGAGGTGAATGCAGGGACACCTATCCATGCGCGACATGTCACTACAGACACCCCGGTATTATGCAACTGTTGATCAGAGTGGCCGCTCAAGACGATACGCAGGAGTTAGGGCTCCTAACTACCAACCGGAAACAGCAACCAGAAAAAGAGTCCTTACTACAGACTGCCAACATCACGGAAAAATCACGGCAACTCCAGTACAGAGGCCAGAAAGATAGGAAGGGAGAGATCCGGAAACCCCTTCCTAAACAAGAAACTAGGTGTGAGCCTCTACTCTTGTCCAAGAGAAGAGAGAGGAGTATTGACCGGACGGCAGGAAAGCCTATCTACTCCTATTATACACATACACACACACACACACACACACAAAAAAAAAAAAAAAAAAAAAAAAAGGCCGCTGCTGACAAGACCGAGTTGACAGCTGTAGAAATAATTACCAATGGATGGGAATGGGATTTTATTTTTATGGCTTCCATTACATTAAGTTTTTTAAGTGTCCCATTGTCCTATCCTAAAAACAAATTTGGTTATACAGTATTGCGAATGCGTTATATAATTCTACTTACAAATAGCAGCTAGCGTTCACTATTGCCGTGTTCCAGTCTCATGGTCAGTTAGTGGATTGTCGAGGCTGACTTTAAATCACCAAGCCTTTCAATTTTAGGTTTCTCCGCCAACAATGACTTTATATAACGACATATCTTCTTGAATAATTTTTTGTCTACTTATTTTCAATAGGATCCTCTCATATTCACGGACCAGCTTCTTCAGTCAGTTATGTGCTATGCGTGATACACGCTTAGACGATCATGTATCTTTCGATATATGACTGACCAGGCAATTTTTTCCCGTAGTAGGTTGCCATTTCATTCTGCGATAGACCGGTTGACATTCAAGGCTATAAAACCCGGTCTGTCCTGCTATTTACCCATAGTTGGCGGAGACGAAAAGGATTCATACCTTTTTCAAGGGTATTAGCACGTAAGTGAATGTAATGGACTTCACTGGAATTCGAACTCTGCTCTCCGATTCCTTCTTAGCAGCCTTAATAAAGGAAGAGAGAAAATTACCAAGTTGATACGTATTCATTTATTCTGAGTACTTTCGACGTTAGCACAATGTCTTCATCAGGGTGTTGTTTTTTTTAAGACAAAATTGTTGTGTTCATCTGAAAAGTTATTTTTTTTTAACTGCAAAGTAACAAAAAAACGTCAAGGGAGGTAACTAAGTTTGAAATGTTCGCATGTTTAAAAAAACGACTATTGGTTAAAACCTAGATGTTTTAAACTAACTACTGTAAACAGTTTAAAATATTTGGACAGTATTCATAATTAATTTTATTAAGGGTTGGTTTCAATTTCTTAATATAGATAGGTTCAAGAATTTATTATTTTCATGAAAAAGTATAGATGTATTTTGAACAAGAATTGTCGAAAGTACTTTGAGAAAGAAATATGGTAATTTTCTCTCTTCCTTTAATAAATATAGTAAGAAGCTTGTCCGCGAATATGTGGGATTCTATTGAAAATAAGTAGACAAAATATGAATTATTCAATGAGATATTTCTTAATGAAAACATTTCTACATGCATGAGGATGCTAAGAGGCTTGTCCGTGAATATGAGATGATCCTATTGAAAATAAGTAGACAAACTTGTCTAAATTATTCAATGAGACATGACTTAATGAAAACATGCTACAAAAATATATGCAATCTCTCTCTCTCTCTCTCTCTCTCTCTATATATATATATATATATATATATATATATATATATATATATATATATGGGGTGTGAGTGTGTGTGTTTGTGTGTATGGTAATGGTGAAATCAACCTGTTTCATACAAGAAACAGTCGGTACTCATTGACTACTCAGTTAGTGTTAGTGCCAATTGAAATTTACAAAATATTTCGCTTAAAACGTTTTTTTCACGAAATTAAGCCGTTCTCAAATACATTGTTATTGCTCTTTCTAGAATTAATGAGTTTTTCTTCCTAACCTTTTGTTTAAGGTTGTGTGAAATGTCAACGTCTGGATCTAATCACTGTTTTCCATTCCAGTTACATGTGCTGTCGATTTTTATTGTTCTCCCTCTTGGAAGTCTTCCAATGATGCAGTTTTTGTTATTTAATAAATTTTATGTTAAGCATGACGCTCGTCCAATACCTTAATTATTTTATATTCAACGCGAAAAAAATGATCGTAATTTTTTTCAAAATGAAAGAGTGGACCATTCTGACAAAAATCATAATATATTATTGGTCCCCAAGTTTATAACTGAAGTATAATTGAAAATAATTTATCTAAACTTAGCATATAACGTGATACAACCACTTCTAAAGCTATAAAAATGTTAATTGATAGAAAACAAAATAATATTAAGCTAAGGGAAGGATTTGCTCTATCACCAGCCATGATTGCCACAAAGAATATATGGCAGAAAGCTCAAGGAATTTATATAAAAGATTAAACGAACAAAAAAGGGATCTTTTACAAAACAACGCATTCAACACATTAGTTGCTTACCGTAATGATGGCCATAATTTTGATTTAAAACATGCTACTACTATTAAAAGGGAAGGCAAATTACTAAGACAAATTGTATAGAAAGTGCTTTAATCGCAAAATCATCGAAAGTAAATTTATGTCCAGTTTCTAACATGTCTTTCTTAGCAGATCTTCTATTATCACAATGTGAGACACTTAATAACAAAAGACAAACTTAGACAAAAAGCAAAAGAGACTAAATGAAGTCGACTAGACTATAGACTTAAACACATATTAAAAAGATGAATTTAAAAGTGTAAATTTCGACATTGGAGGCGATAATGTAATTTAATTTTTATTGTTTCCCTTATCCTCAGAGATTCCAAGGCATTTCTTCACATACAGTTTTATCTTTCTTTTATTCAAACCGAAGGAAACTTAAGAGAGCAGTTTCTCACGGTGAAACGTGTCGTTAAAAAATTTTACACTTTATCTCATGACACACACACACACACACACACACACACACACACACATATATATATATATATATATGTTTTGAGCAATAAAAAATATTGAGAAATTAAAAAAGTAAAATTTTCAGGCACACTTGATTGTATATTAATATTTTTTGTTTTATTATTTCAATTAGATTCCTCGACTTGTTTCGATCAACATGGCCGTCACCAGGAGAAAAAAAAATCTGCTTGTTATTAGCAATGAAATACAAGAATGAATGACTTTCTGAAGAAAATGAATTTTATTTATGCTTTTCATTTGTTTTTTACCGTTAAATTTGGTCAGTTCTTTTGTTGCTCAAACGGCATTTTTTAAGTTGTTTTTCAAGATAGAGGCTGGATAGATTCACGCTACTCTGAATTCTCTTGGTTATTTTTTAGAGTTTTAATGGTTCTTGTGAAGGACATGTGTCTGTGTTGAGTGTATGTTAACATTTAGTTCTTCGGTAGTGTGTATGATGCGTGTAAGTGTATATATTGGTATGGTTATGTGTATAAGTGTGAAACCTCAACACCTCTGCAAGCATGTCTGTCTTGTGTGGGTGAGAAATGTGTGTAGGGCTTGCTTTATGGGGTTGTATATTAATTCTATCTATGTTGTTAAATTTGTGAATAAACCCGTCTGGATGGAATGTTTTGAGGCGCAAAATCCTTTTGTTTTCATGGTGTTCTAAAATTTTTCTAATGTTATCTTTTCTGTACTTTTCTATTTTTTCAATTATACTGAATTTGGCATGGCTTTAAAATCATGTTTTTCTAAGCGGAAATGCTGTTCTACTGGTGATAATCTTTCGTGGAAAGCCGACTTAATTCGATTACGATAATCATTAATCCTATAATAATAATAATATATATATATATATATATATATATATATATATATAATTATTATTGTAAAAAAAAATAATATCACACACATTTTACATAGATAAAGCCCTTCGTTATGTCTGAGTTGTACTTATGAGTAGAGTTGTTTTGTATTACTTTAAGGCATGGACCACCAGGAATTCTTTCACTCATTCTATCGGACTTTTTTCCAGTCAATCCGAGGGTTGATTAGCTTTGATTGTACTGTCTCTTTGTATTGTAAAGTCCCATAAAATTGTTACAGCTTCTATCTCTGTAACCAGGTCTGAGTGATGTTCATACCAGTTTCTTGCAGTTACCCTTCCATAAAAGTGGCATATTTTCCAGTACATATATTAGCCCACTCAATCTTGGCGAGTTTTATAATTAGTTGATTCTAACCTCGTGCAACCTGATACAAGATGGCCAACTGTTTCTGGATGTTTATTACAGAATCTGTATTTAGGGTCAACACAATTTTTCATTATGTGTCCTCGGTAATTTCTAGTTAGCAAGCTTTGTTCCTGTTTAGGAAGAATAAAACCTTAATTTTAAGATTATTATTATTATTATTATTATTATTATTATTATTATTATTATTTTCTTTGATTTCTGGCGTTTACACATTTCTTTCCGTGTCCCGCCCAGGGACCTAAGGTTAGAAATGGCAGCATGACACTTTCCACTGACAAAAAAAAAAAAAGAAAAGAAAATACATAGATAAAGCCCTTCGTAAAGTGTGTGTTGTACTTGTCAGAACAATTTTTTGTATCTCCGTGAGGCATAGAGTTCCAGGAATCCCTTCAATTAGTCTACTGCAATCTTTTCCAACCAGTCCTAGGGCTCCAACTACAACAGGGATTGTTAATGTTCCCATATGCCACATTTTCGAGATTTCTATTTCAAGTCCCTGTATTTTGACAGCTTTTTGAATATCTTCAAAGATACATTGCAGTCAGCAGGGACTGCCATATCAATAAGGAGGCACCGATTTTGTTTGTGGTCTTTAATAACAATATCTGGCCGATTGGCATTGATTGTTCTGTCAGTGTGTATTGTGTAGTCCCATAGAATTGTAACAGGTCCTATCTCCGTAACCGGGTCTGGGTGGTGTTCATACCAGTTTCTTTCAGTTTCCTTCCCGTAGAAGTTGCAGATTTTCCAATGCAGATATTGGCCCACTCTGTCATGCCGGGTTATATATTCATGGGGTGCCAACATCGTGCAACCTGATACAAGATGATCAATGATATTATTATTATTATTTTAATTATTATTATTATTATTGTGGTTGTTGTTTTTAATTTCCTACTATACAACTATCTGAATGCAAAAGAAAAAAATAAACTGGTAAAATTAGTTTTGTATGGAATTGTTTAAAGAGTGGATTTCTACATATGTCTTTTGCATTTCAAATGTCTAAGTTGAAGGAAAATTTTAAACTTTGTCGATCCATACACAAACATGCGCTATCTTTCATACACGCACATCTACAAAGGAGAACTGGGTATGTAATCGTTTGCAGTAATAAGAAATGCTGTTGAATTAAAAATGTAAAAAAAAAACATCCGTTACTTCCTTAGATATTGCTTTGTTTTCGTAAATCGAATACATATGAGCTTTCGATGAGATCTGAACGAAAAGCTATGAATTCATTAAAAGAGTAATTAAATCTCTTGGTGGAGTGTGAGCTCATGTGAGCAAACGTTCTAAAGCATGCTGGATCAGATGGTGGATTCTTCTATAAAGATGGATTGTAGTTTGAACCCTGATGACGTTTGATCTATCAGGTCTCTCGAATGCACAGAACGGTAGACGTAATTCACACTGTTTAAAAAAATGGCGGCTACTCAAAAATGAGCAAACACTAAAAAAATAACGTTTAAAAAAGAAAGAAAGAAAGACACAAAGAAACAAAGAAAGTGAATTATATACATATACAGACATAGAGAGTAGACGGAATATGCATATATCGTCACACACGTATTCATATACAGAGAGAGAAAACGATATATGTATGTATGTATGTATGTATGGATAGATAGATAGATAGATAGATAGATAGATAGATAGATAGATAGATGGGGAGAAAGCAAAGCATGCATATATCCATACAAAAACTCATACACACACATAGAGGTAGAGAACGATATATGAATTTATGCATGTATGTATAGATAGATAGATAGATAGATAGATAGATAGATAGATAGATCTCTAAATTAATCAGTATGATTAACGGGAATGTTTGAGAGAAAAACATCTTGATTCTGAATATTCATATCATATATTCCTCGTGTTAGCTTTTAAAATATTCTTTTTTCTGCTCTTGTTGAGAATGACGTCATAAATGACAGCCTTTTTTTTTCTTCTCAATCACATTATAGAATAGAAGGTAACAGAACTAAAGAACGCAGAATGAAACCGCTTTGGTACAAATTGATCTTGAAAACTGTCGCACATGCGCACTAAGTTGTAACGTTCTCACCCACTTCCGTTGTTTATAATAATGCATGGAAGGAAATGTCACTACACCACACAAGATTCCGTTAATGACCATGGCTTGTGCAACAGTTTTTGGCCTAGCACGACATTCCTGAGTTCCGACAACCACCATATTCTCTATATCTATCTCCTTACGGCATTTTCCTCTTCAAAAAATCAAATCCAACTTGATGGGAACAAGATTTCAAGACGTCGAGAAAATCCAATAGAATGTGACGAGGCAGTTCACTATCCTAAAAAACGAGTTTCAGGAATGCTTCCATCAATGAAAATAACGCTGGATAAGGTGTGTGACTTACAAAGCGGACTAATTCGGAAAAGATTAAATGCTGAGCTGATATATGCTGTACTTTTCTCTTTATAGCACCAGTACTTTAACAGTCCTACTTTCATTACGCCACATTCAGCTCATGAAACAATAAACATTTTCGTGTATTCAAACGAGGTACTTGAGGAGAGTGAAATACAAAACACGAATGCTAACGTGGGATACTGCGTGTCCAGAAATATGGCTTCATTTTGAGAGATAAACAATATTTAAGTGAAAATTACTTGCCAATGATAACCTAACAACCGGTTGAGTGTTGAGCCTTGGTTTGAGCTGCAACCTTTCAAAGTGTTGTTCCTGCACCATGAAACTGATCTTTATTCAAAGCGGTCAGGTATATTGATTTTACCGTCTCAATCTCTGTTGCGCTTGGATCAAAATTATGGGTTATTTTCTTTTTCATTTTTTTATCCAATTTTATTTTTAATTTCTTTTTTTTTTCACCTCTATTCTGATATCGATAAATGCGTCCCTTGTCAACTAATGGCGTCACTTGGTACGTTTACTTTGATCATTTTTCTTGATGTTATATATATATATATATATATATATATATACACACACACATATATATATATATACATATATATGTATGTATGTATATATGCGTAAATGTGCTTGTGTGCGTGTGTGCGCACATGCGCACATGCGCACTGGCATGAATGGAAATGGCGACACACCTTTGCAGTCAATTCTTTTTTTTTTACGACAAAGGAAGTTGTACATCTTCAGACTCAAGAGAGAATTAATTAACTTATATTGTATTACGTGCTCCGAATAATGACAATATTGAATAAACGTATGAATGAATAAATGAATAATCCAGAACAAAAACAAATTAAGTGAATAGGCAAAGAAAAGAATAGATTAAATAAATTAAAATCATAAAAGCAATAATAATCAAGCGCACCTTAATCTCAATCGCAAATCAGAGGAAATGCCTTCATTACATTAAGTGCCGAAAGAAGCTGACCTTAAGAAAAACTATCATCGTCTACATAAACAATTTCGTAGCACATTCTAACCTAGGAGAAAACAGGTAATATTTTCTTTACTCAAATAATTTATTAAAAGATACTGGAAATGCCCATGAAAAGTTCAGGGTTTTCCTATTTTAATTTTCTGATGAATCTTAACTTTTAAGTTAATGATAAATAAGCTCATGGCGAGTTCTAAAAAATATCCGTATATTCCCTTATCGCATCATTAAATATTTTTGCTTAAAGCCTTTAACAAAATGTTTCAATAGCAATCATAAATACGAATGTTGGGCTTGGCTTGTTGGAAACGTTCAATTTTATTCAGGTCTATTTTCGATACATAATCTACGTCTCGCAAGCTGGAGATAACAACGGCGGTGAATACCATGAGTTTTGTTCGGAGGGAGAGTCCATGATTTGATGTGGTAGTCGATGTCTGTCTCGCATGTTCCGGATTGTGAGAGAGTAGTGTCGAGGTACTGAAAGTCGTTGACAACTTCCAGAGTCAAGTCCCCTATGCTATGTTAATAGCAATTTCTCGTATAATTTGTCAAGTACGAGGCTTCTCAGGAATCTACGTTTTGTCCGTATTTACTTCTATCCCAAAGCGATGCTAGGCTTGGAGATGAGTGTATATATATATATATATATATATATATATATATATATATATATATAGAGAGAGAGAGAGAGAGAGAGAGAGAGATGTTGCCTTGAAAACTTTAAACAAGTTTTGTCTACTCATTTTCAATTGGAACCTTTCTTATTCATGGACAAGCATTTGGTGGCATTATTAAAGGAAGAGAGAAAATTACCGTGTTGATACATGTTATTTATTCCGAGTACTTTCGACATTAGCACAATGTAATCATCAGGGTGTTTTGTTTTTGTTTTTTTTTTGTTTTTTCAATGCAAATGTAGTGTTCGCTATTTTCAAAGACAAAATTGAGTGTTCAACTAAAAATTGAAAGTTTTATTGGTGAAGTGGATAACGCTGTGTTTCGTACATTTAGCTATGTAACACTTAAAGGTAGGTAACTATCTTATGAGGTGTCTAGAATATTTTTTTAAAATTATAAATATTCAGAACTATTTGGACCAAACTTGGATATATTAAGCTGTCTGCTGTACACATTTGTTCAGTATTCATAATTAATTTTATTAATATATTTGTCTTATAAAAACAAGACCCTGATGATGACTGTGTGCTAATTTCGAAAGTACTCAGAATAAATAGCATGTATCAACACAGTCATTTTCTATCTTCCTGAAGTAGTTGCGTTGAATTGTTCTTGATATATAAAATATTACATACTGATTTCATATATATATACATATATATATATATATATATATATATATATATATATATATATATTAAAGTCTCAGAATATATTTGCAAAGACAAACTGAATAAACCAGAGTATCGGAAAATGAAATGACAAAAACGCGCCGGCAAGAACTAAGTACTATTTTCGAATTGTCTATTTTATTTAGTTTGTCTCTACATATATTCAGAGAAATTTAATATATATATATATATATATATATATATATATATATATATATGAAAATAAATGTAATATTTTATATATCAAGAACGATGACTCGGCATAGGCAACTAATTCAGCTATCGTATATATATATATATATATATATATATATATATATATAAGGAGAAAGTGATAAAGAGAGAAATGGGGAATGGTGAGAGGCAGAGTGACAGACGAGATAAGCTGAATCACACTGACTTACACGTTTTGGTGCAGGCCAATTTATACTTTTCCTTTGCTAAATTTGTAGCATTTATACTTAACACTAGAAAGAGACAGATAACCTTTCTAAGGTACATAATTAGAAAAGATGGCTTAGAGAATTAGACACTCACAGGATATAAGAGGGACAGAGAAAACCAGCACATAATCTACCTGACGGGCTTGTGTTATTTTTTGGCAGAACATGGATATAGCGAAAAGATAATTTAGTAAGAGCTACAAAGAACGGAAAATTGTGGAGAGCCATGATCGTTCACGTTCAAGGTACACGGCACAAAGAAGAAAGATAGAAAATCAAGTCTATGTTTTTGTTGCTATATTGAACCTTTATTTTTTTTATTTTTTGTAAACAATATGATTATTTATAACCAAATTTTCTGATAATGTTCAACTTAATTCTAAGTACCTTCTTAATGTGAGTGAATTCCAAATTACTTAAATACCTGTTTTTTATATATCGTGATAATGCATGATGATAATGAAGGTGTGACTGTATTATTCTATGGTAAAAGTGCTTACTATAATTACCAATTGACCTAAAATATTCGATTTTTAATTACTAATTGTCCTCTTATTCTCTCGTATTTCAAATGTTGTGTTTCATTTCATATTAACATTATTTATGCTTCAAATGAGCATATATTATTTTTCTTCCCACCTCCTTTAAACGACTGAACTCTCACACACGCACACATACGCACGCACATACTAATACGCACTAATACCCGTCACTGTCGGGGTTACAGAGTCATTGTCAACGATATTTTCATTAGCAGGGCTATACACATTTATCGAATTCAGTGTTTCCTTCTCCTAGATTGGTTGTTGCTACCCAAGGCTGAAGAAACTAGTCTCTCTTGCTATTTACCCATAGTTGGAGATTTTGAATTCCGGACTACTCTTCTCTTAGCCCGGATGTCACCCAAGGCTATAGGACCCAGTTTGTCCTACTAGCGAAGAGATATGGATTCATACCTTTTCTCAAGTTGATATAACGAACCCAACGGGAATTGGAACACGGTTCAAGCCATTTTCCATTACGTCAAGATAGCCAAACTTACAACACGTGGTATTCACAAGCGGTCAGGTACTGACCAGACTCGATGTTGCTTAACTTCGATGACCGTACGAGAACCGGTTTTGCAACGTGATGTTATATTGCTTATTTCTATTGAAGTTTTCATATTCTTTATGCTTTGCTTAGTTTCTGCAAGGCATATTTTTCTATTCCTATCCGCCTTTGCATTTAATCATTACATTTTACGTCTGTTGGTTTTTATTCTTTTTCCGAAAATAAGGTTCATTTAAATGAACTCACCTGAAAGACGACCTCGCCGATTCCTTAAGACAAGCCGATATCGATTACGCCACAGTGTCTCCACATTTACAGTGACCTAATCGAATCATGACCATTTTTATGTAGGACATGGCATTCTGGAATAGAAAAATGGAAGGTTGATGGTGCTAAATTAATATCATTTTTGGATTCAGCATACCTAAGCATCCAATGCACTAATTCAAAAAGCATTTTGTGTTATCATTTGCAATAATCACGGAATAATATCAAATTAATGGGATCAATATTCAACACTGAATTCGAGGCATTGATAAGGGTGGAGATTATTTTGCAAAGTAAATATCTTTTGGGAATATAAATAAATTTTTAACGTTAAGATACGCGCTTATTGATTTATCTAAGTATATGAAATGTAGGTCCTTAGATATACAAAGTGTTTCAGAAAAAATGGTTTCATTTCGTAATTTAATAACTTGACCCAATTCACAGAATCTCAAATTTTAACAGCACGTGTTTAAAAAACTCAAAATTGCATGTTTAATTTTTTTTATAAGATTTTTTATTTTTATTTTCAGGTTATAAATACTATTCACTGTATGATTGTTTTTTTCTGTTTTACATCATATCAACCTCAATCGGTTATTTAATGCCGACAAGACTTTTATTGCTGGTATTTTTTTCCCAAAAAATTTATTGCTGGTAATATTTTTCTTTTTCAAAAATGTATTGCTGATATTAAAACCTATTTTTACACTTTCATAGTGTTTTGACCCCAGTTTGGGGTTAACTATTTGCCCATAGCTGGGACTCTCACAGGTGCTACCACCCCGAGTCAAGGTGGACCTGGGAACGCCAACAATTAAGAGGTGGTTCCACGCTTCTCCAAAACCTTTTGATCAGAGGCCTTGCTGTCAGATGTAGTTTATCGTCATACACAGGACGCCTCATTGGGTGGGGGTTTTACCCTTCTGCAGAGGTGCACTTGGCGTATTCTGACGCCCCAGCCGACAGGAAATACTATTCACTGGAAAAGAAAAAGTTTTTTTTTTTTTGTGTGTTAGACTATGCCCGAACGCAGTCAAACAAGACTGTACAGTGTACATTTGTGAGAGTATTCCCTAAAATTGCAGGAACATAAATAGAGATTTGGACATGTCACATAAAAGTTCAAAGAGGAAGGTTTTCCAGGGTAAAAAGATCTGGACGACCACCAGTATCGGATGATGTCGTCAAGCGAGTTCGAGAAGCATGTTTGCGAAACCCCAAGAAGTCCATAATAAGAGCAGTCTTGGAAAATCAGATTCCGCCAACGACAATTGAGCGTTACGGAATGAAACGCTTGCAAATGACACAGACAAGCTGGAGTACGTTCAGGTTGTAAAGACAGACAACAAACAGAAGCAAAAGCAATTCTGTGTCGATATGCAAGAAGAACATCTTGTTTTCAGTGATAAGGTCAAAGTTCATACAAATGGCAAAGTCAACAAACATAATGCTCGCGTGTGAGACGAAGAAAATCCCGATGCCAGAGTTGAGCACATGAAGGAACTTAGCCAGTGCTCATATTGAAAAGTTATGAAATCCACATTCCTTTGACTTTCTCATTCAAATTTTTATGAATAAATCTTATTTTGCTCAACAATAACCTGGCTTATCAGCTATGTTACAGCGGTGAGAAAGTGACTGAAGCCCGGTTGCGAAGTCAGGGCCGATAACACTGCAGATTTTTCTTTGGAATTTGTCAAGAATCTCCAGATATATTAGTACAAACACCAGACCAGATATGAGAGCAATATTCGACGTACGGACGAATGAAAGACTTATAAATGTGCAAGTTAGATTCTGGCGGGAAAATTGTCTAGCGCGATATAGGAATACGACTTGCCTAGCAGCAGAATTAGCAACTGATTCAATATAGTCGTTCCACTTCATGTCGGGTGAAAACCTGAGTTGAAGTAGGCGTAGTGAGTTGCTTCTCTGGAGGTTAGCATCAGCCATAGTGATAGGAGGCGAAGAAGCTTCTTTAAGATGGTTAATAAAGAGTAAAATTAATGCAAATATATCTAAGAATTGAAGGGAGTTAAAGGGAATTAATTGAAGAAGATGAATAAAAATATTGAGTGGGTGAAAATATTTAGATTTTGATCGAGTGAATAAATATATATATATATATATATATATATTATTCATATATATATATATATATATATATATATATATGAATATATATGTATATGAATATATATATATATATATATATATATATATATATATATATATATATATATATATATATATATATATATATATATATACAGACACATGAAGGAAGTTATCAGCCAGTGCGCATATTGAAAACTTATGAAATCCACATTCCTTTGAATTTCTCATTCAAATTTTGATGAATAAATCTTATTTTACTTAACAATAAGTCTGTTTAGTTTCTTTTGCCTAGACTGTGTAGTTACTCAGATATTTACATCTCAAATAGCTGTCAATATTTCAGAGATGAGGTAAATATTTACACTATTTACATCGTTCAGACTGTTGTACTCATCTTTATTGTCATTCACGACGCTTCGGCCATTGTACGCTTTGACTTTCTTCAGGTGATACGTATATCATCCGGTCAGAGCGTACAAAGATCGAAACGTGAATATGGCAATAAAGATGAGGGCAACAGTCCAAACGATGTAACTAGTGTAAATTATCTCAACTTATAACAATTTCTTGGAAATATCTGGTACTTTAAAATCTGCAGGTGTCTTAAAAAGTTGACGCAAGTTTTCACGTGTTTACAAATATCCTCTGAGACATTTTACCGACTTTCTTTCAACGTTTGATCAATCCTTTAAAAAAAAAACACACAACGCTTCACCAGTTAATTATTTTAAAGGTTCCCTACCAGCAAAAAGGAAAGGTTTGAGCTAAATTCGTTCTAACAACGTACATTTGGTATTTGTTTTCATTGATTCTGGGATCTTTTCAAAAGGTTCATGCGTCTGTAGCAAAGGAATCTTGCCGAAAGACGAAGACAGTGGGGACTCAGAAAACATAAGAGTGAATAAAAACAGGTGTGGAAAAAAATAACAGGCACTGATCAATCAATTTAATTAACTCTCAGCCAGTCTCGGAAAGGAAATCAAAGGCTTCGGACATTGTTCTGAAGATCTAAATTTAAAGACGTACGAAACAATACGCGGATAGGTTTATGAAAAAGATCAAAATGATGTGGACAGACATATTACGTTTTCGTTCAAATAAACACATTATTTGCTTATTTCATTTGCTTGTTGCTTATACGCTGATATATTTCAGAATGGTAGATAGATACTAATACAAATAGATAGATAGATAGATAGATAGATAGATAGATAGATACTAATACAGATAGATAGATAGATAGATAGATAGATAGATAGATACTAATACAGATAGATAGATAGATAGATACTAATAGATAGATAGATAATAGATAGATAGATAGATAGATAGATAGATAGATGAAAAATACTAATAAAAATAGATACATAGATACTAATACAAAAATAGATAGATAGATATATACTTATATACAAAAAGATAGATAGATAGATAGATAGATAATAGATAGATAGATAGATAGATAGATACTAATACAAAAAGATAGATAGATAGATAGATAGTTACTAATACAGATAGATAGATAGATAGATAGATAGATAGATAGATAGATAGATAGATACTAATACAGATAGATAGATAGATAGATACTAATACAGATAGATAGATAGATAGATAGATAGATACTAATAAAAAATAGATAGATAGATACTAATACAAAAAATAGATAGATAGATATATACTTATACAAAAAGATAGATAGATAGATAGATAGATAGATAGATACTAATACAAAAAGTAGATAGATAGATAGATAGATAGATAGATACTAATACAAACAGATTGATCAATAGATATCGACTAATACAAGGAGATCGATAAATAGATACTAATTCAAAAATAGATAGAAAGATAGATAGATACTAATATAGATAGATAGATAGATAGATAGATAGATAGATAGATAGATAGATAGATAGATAGATACTAATAAAAAATAGATAGACAGATACTAATAAAAAATAGATAGACAGATACTAATACAAACAAATAGATAATTTTTTTTCTGAACACTCATTACCAAAACGAAACTGCTTCTTTTAATCATCATAAGGAACTTCATTTGCATTCTATTTCCATCAGAGCAACTGACTGCACTTTTTTGCTTTCATTTGTCCAACTAACAATCAAAGGAAACGGTTATATTGCATCAATTGCTTCTTCTGCTCTTAGGGATCTTATTAGCGACGCATATTTATCTTTGATTAGATTTCTCGAATATTGAAGCCAGGAGATGAAAATTAATAAAGATACAGTTTAATAAATAAATGCAGCCTCAACTCAAATGCGCTAAACACAACGTTTAAACTGATAAAAATCAGTCGGATTGCAACATAAAATACATTACCTTAGATTATATATATATATATATATATATATATATATATATATATATATATATATATATATATGCAGTTTTATATATATTATTTATATGTTATATATGCAAGGGACTTATTGGAAAGCGCTCAATATCAGTGATAGAGCTAACATATTTAGTTGGCTTAATGTGAGTTTGTGACCCTGGGTTTCACGCTATTTGCGATCGTCAGATGCAAAACAGAAAAAAACTCAAGAGAATAGTTTCTCCTGCAATCAACAGAATTTAATAAATGCTCATTGATAGCGGAGTCATGTGTCTGCAAACAGCCGGATATCACAGGCTCGTGTCTACGCTCGTTGCCCTTGACATGCTGGGCACGATCATAACCTCCAAACTTCTGAATAGTCTTACCCACATAGTTGATGACACATCTACATTTATATTGATATATAGCTAAACTTTGTTGATGGGTAAGCAAGACATTCTTACGGCACTAGAGGAAAGACCTACGTATTGAAAAACAATGCTCCGAACCATTATAGCATTGAAACACCGTTTAATAGAAAAAAGAAATTTTAATATCTCAATATCGGTTGTCGATAATATTTTTTTTTCTCTTATCAACTACCTTGTTTTATTTTGCCGACGAAAGACGCCGTAAATTTTAAACGCTGTAATACTTTTGTATCTTATTTTAATAATAAATTATGATCCCTTTCCTTAAGATTATTGATGTACCAACAACAACCTGTTTATATATATATATATATATATATATATATATATATATATATATATATATATATATACACTAGCAGCATGCCCCGGCGTTGCCCGTGCTTGATTCAAAAATCGTACGACTCATACAGAAATTGCTATCACTTGACTTAAAATATTTTTGCCCTTCCTTGCCTTTAAAGGAGTACCCTTTGCCGTGCTGATGTTGCTACATGCCTTAATTCTCGCCTATCTCACACTGCGAATTTTTTCTAAGCTCTATACTAAACATTAAATCTGTTACGAAAAAGAACTAAACAAAATGAACACAAAACGATCAGCTTTAAAAAAAAAGGACTCGTAACTGGAAAAACCGAATGAAAAAATTATTATTTCCACTATCGATGGGAGTTGTGGAATGCAAAGTCGGTCTTGGCCTTCCTGCTAACTTGGAGCATGTGCATGTAAGTTTTGGTGCAAATCCGTTGAAAATTGCGGCCGTGCAATCGTTACACACGCACACATCCTGCCTTATACATATATATATATATATATATATATATATATATATATATATATATGTATGTGTATGTGTGTGTGTGTGTGTGTGTGTGTGTGTGTGTGTGTGTGTAAGCAAATATATGGATATAGATCCGACAATATGAAGAAAATATACTGAAAAACAAACAAAAATCCTAATATGCGATTATGCTGTTTTAATGTCAACGTCGGACGTTTCCATAAACCATCTTCAGAACATATTCATAAAACATAATTAACATAGACCATATACAATTCCATCGCCCACGTTGCAACGACGTGATCATATTTAAACGGAACGCTGATCTTATAAAAGATTTCAGTTATCTGTTTGGATTGGTATTGCTTTTATATCCATCGTCTTTTTCATGTTGAATTGTATATGGTCTATGTCAATTATGTTTTATGAATATGTTCTGAAGATGGTTTATTAGACCGAAACGTTCGACGTTGACATTAAACATTAAAACAGCATAATCGCATATTAGGATTTTTTTTGTTTTTTGTATATTTTTTTCATATATATATTATATATATATATATATATATATATATATATATATATATAAGCACAGCACTGATTTACTGAACGGGACGTCAGAGATCATGACCAAGTGTAGACACGTTAAGAAGTTTAGCTTGAGGTTATTTGAACTCAGATAAGGTTAATTTTATTACACCTCCCCCCACTACATCCGGTTTCGAACGAAAGCGCTTAAGTTGTTGAGTTCCATGTCGTTGATTTGTTAAACAAACCACCTGAGGAGACTGTAGTGGTCGAAACCGCGGCAATGTTCTGGTTAGCATTCATTTTCTTAAACATTAAACAGCTCTGCAAGTCTGGTCATCCAACTGGATATTGAGCACTTTTAAGGCGTACGATCTTAACAAGTATTTCACTGTTTGTTTACTCTGGCGTATATATATATATATATATATATATATATATATATAAAAAATGTATAAATATAAAAATGTCTTATAATATATATATATATATATATAGATAGATAGATAGATAGATAGATTTTGAATATATATGTCTAAAAATGACTATACACAGTAATTATAATGAATCCGACACAAACGTCCCCATTTTATTCTGGGCGTTACTGGTATTTATTGAAAAAGGATCTTTTTTTTTCTTTCTGTTCAGTGCGTCATTTCCAGTAGCCAGTTTCATCTGTGCAACAACAGCTTTTACTGATCCGAACAGTTTGTATCAGATAATTCCATTTGAATCGTAACATTTTTATTTTCCCACGCATTCATTTTGTGATATTGAGATATTTGTAGGCTCTACTGGAATTCGCTGGACTTGTCTTATTTTTGAATTCAGAAAAAGTCTTTTTATAGGATTTTCTTCTTTTTTTATCAACTTTTGTAAACGAAGTTGAACATATAATAAAATTCCAAAGAAGACTACGAAAAAGTCTATTCTACTATCTCAAAGCAAATTATATTTAGGACGCCATCCTTCGTTTAAACGTGTTTGACTAAATAAAGCGGATAGGCAATATCTGTTAAGCCTTTTGCAGTGTTTCTTCTGTTCTTGAATAAATTGCTCGATGTCGAGTGAAGAATTCTAAAGGAACTTGCTTAAATTGTGTGTTCTGTTCGAGCATTTCAACGCAACTCATAAAGAATTATGCAATATTAAACCAACCCTCAGTATTTCCTACGGGGCAGTAGCCTAGCTCTGGTTCGTGACTTTGCTGGTAGAGTAATTGTAAGTTCAATCCTTGGACTGTGTTGTCTGTACTTGAGCTCAGTTGGAAAAAAAGCGAACAATAACTGAAAAGTTTAAAAATAAGAAATTAGACGAGATATCCCTAGACATGGGCAGTGATACGAGAACAATCTAGCCCCGTTGATTAAATAAAGGGTTCTCTTCAAAATTCAATGTTAGTTATCCGGATCCACATAAACCTGATGAAGGCAGGAGGACACAACAGCTGAAAAAATGTGATAACAACAACAAAGATGAGGACAATAATCCGATTGTAAATAGTGTAAATGGTTACTTAGTAATATAGCGGCTCGGATTGAAGAATCTATAATCTATTATATTCATTTACGTGCTAATACACTTGGGAAAAGTATGAATTGTCTTCTTCTTTAACCAGCTATGGGAAAATATCAGGACAGACCGGGCTCTATAACCTTGGATGACAACTGGTCTACCACAGAAAAAATGGCAACCTACTGCGGGAAAAATCTGCCTCGTCAGTCATGTACTTTGCCTAAATACGTCTTCAATGAGCAAATATAATTATTTTCACGGAGAGCTAAGCGGACTGAAATCAATAATTAAACTATCACTACATGAATCCTATTAACTTAATTTTATCTTTTAGTTGTTGCTATTTTGTTGTTCTCTTCGGCTAATAATTTAAATGCCTCTTCTCGTCCGTCCTGGGTGTGACGATAAACTACATCCGCGTCCTGGGTAAGACGATAAACTACATCCGCGTCCTGGGTGTGACGATAAACTACATCCTAGTCCTGGGTAAGACGATAAACTACATCCGCGTCCTGGGTAATACGATAAACTACATCCGCGTCCTGGGTGTGACGATAAACTACATCCGCGTTCTGGGTAAGACGATAAACTACATCCGCGTCCTGGGTATGACGATAAACTACATCCGCGTCCTGGGTGTGACGATAAACTACATCCTAGTCCTGGGTAAGACGATAAACTACATCCGCGTCCTGGGTAAGACGATAAACTACATCCGCGTCCTGGGCAAGACGATAAACTACATCGAACAGCAAAGCCTATGATCAGTAAGTTTTGAGGAACGTGGAACCACCTCTTAATTGCTGGTGTTCTCTGCTCCAACCTGACCCGAGATGGTAGCACCCCGGCCTGGTGTCAAAACACTATAAAAGTGTATAAATAGGTTTTAAGACCTGAAATATTCTGTAAAAATTATTACTAGCAATAAATTTTTAAATAAAAATTGTTACCAGCAATACATTTTTGGAAAAAAATATTACCAGCAATACATTTTAACGGAGAAAATATTACCAGCAGTACATTTTTGGAAAAAAAATTACCAGCAATACATTTTTGAAGAAAAAAATTATTACCAGCAATAAAAATCTTATCGATATTAAATAACACATTGAGGTTGATATGCCGTAAAAAAAACAAAAAAAAACATCGCTTCTCGCTTAGGTTGGTTAGTTGATTTTGTTTAGTGGCATATCAAGTCGAAATTTAAATATTTGTTATGTAATTCTATGTAAAAAAACTACAGATATTTGTGCATAATTTTATACTTTAAAAATAAAGGTATGTTTTTTTAGATATATATAGTTTGCAGATCATAAAATGTATTGTTGGTAATTTTAGTATAAAAATCTATTTTTTATGTTTTTTAGCGTTGCATTGATTGTCATTTTAGTATAAAAATGTATTGTTGGTCATTTTATTATAAAAATGTACTGTTAAGTTTTGTTTGGAGATTCACTATTTGCCAATAACAAGTGCTACCATCTGGGATTAGGGTGGATCTGGGAGCAACAGCAATTAGGTGGTGGTCCCACGCTCCTTAAAACTTATAATTTCTTGATCATAGGCCTTGCTACCAAATGCAGTTTATCGTCATACCCATGACGATCCCGCTTAGGTAGAAGGTATTCTGATTTGTTAAACTCAAAACTTTAATGTCCGTTTACTTTGATACCATCTCCGCCAATTGACCTTATATGGCCACACCAAGTCCCCTTACAGATATTTTCCAGTTGTATATTGCTATAGCAACCCCTAAGGGATATCAGCTCATCCCCCACTTTGTTACCCCCACTTCTCTTTTTTCGTCCTTCCAAACAAGCGAGCTTGTCTCAGTGTTGGACTGCCGGTCTAACATGAGTTTTGCGTCCCAGACCGAAAATTGCTTGTTTTGATTCCTGTTTTGATATGCTTTTCGTTCTCCCACTATCTTGAGTGGAGCTTAGGTTTTGTATTGGATATAAGATGCACTCCAATTACATCAAAACAAAATACAATAAAAATAATCCATTGTCATATAATTCCTGGGAAAAAAACGCCTAAGCTTTATCACATATTAATTATAATAATGAGGAAAGAGGCCTTGGAAAATCTGATACTCACGGAAGAGATTGAGGGAAAGAGAGACAGTGGAAAACAGCCAGTAATTTACTTAACATATCTGAAAGTCAGATGAGTTTTATGTAT
Source organism: Acanthosepion pharaonis (assembly GCA_903632075.3). Classification (NCBI taxonomy): domain Eukaryota; kingdom Metazoa; phylum Mollusca; class Cephalopoda; order Sepiida; family Sepiidae; genus Acanthosepion; species Acanthosepion pharaonis. The sequence continues at coordinate 2,716,442 of CAHIKZ030001724.1, forward strand.
GCTATATTTAGTGGCAAAAGTGTTCGATATTAGGTATAAAGCGTCTGTAATTACAGGGTACGGCAGAATTACCTCGCACATACCTCCCAGAAATACATCGCACATAATGGTAAGACAGTAAGGGGTACGCATCTAACGTTGTCTATGATTAGGTGAGTTAAAATGCTATGCTATAAGAAAATAATTAGCAGCCACCTTGTCTTTTTGTGATTGTGAATTCATATCCAGTCTCAACAATATTGTTGTCTCTGTCGCAAACGTTGCAATAAATCAGTTAAACTATGTCACAGTTCACACAAGTAAGGAATACAATTTGTAGCGGATATAATGACATACGTCAGGCATGGGAAAGCTTTTTCGAGCAGCAGGTTGCATGAGATACAGTACATCATAAGGCGGGTCGCACTAGTAAAATAATTAAGGTATTTTTTTTATTAATGATATCACAGCAATTTCTTAACCAAAAGCATCTGCCTTAGAAATGGAGAAAATTTGATTTTATTTTATTTGGAGAAAAGATTCCTTGTATAATTAAAAAAAAATGAAGTCTTGGTATAATATTATCACTGATGACCGTGTGATTTACACACATTACATTTAATTCATTCATTTGAGTAGACAAAAATATTTGACGTTTCCTGTTCCTGAAGCAATGATGTTTACACGAATGATCATCCGTAGTGAAAATCGCCAATTGTTTAAAATGCTAACAGCATTACCTTCATCGAAATATTACAAAATTGTACTTAATCATTGTTTATGTACGTGATTATGCATGCGAGAGTGTGTGAGTGAACAAGTGAGAATGAAAAGAAACAAAGAACATTTTAATAAACGTCATTTACCTCATGAAATTAGGCGGGCCATTCAGAAATCCAATCTCGCCGCATTTGGCCGGAGGGCCACAATGTGCCCATGACTGGCATACATATTTAGCATCATGGTTTATTGTATGTATAATTACATCGGACGGAGAGCATTCTGTCTTTCTGGTTTGCGAAAATGTGAATAATTATATTAAATTGATGGTCTTCGTCTTAACATATAACTATATATATATATATATATATATATATATATATATATATATATATATATATATATATATATTTTTTTTTTAGTCATTCCAAACAAAGCGAGCTTTTCTCGGTGTTGGATTGTTGCCCAGCATTAATTTTGCGCCCCAAACCGAAAATTGGTTGTTTTGATTCCTGTTTTGATAACCTTGTTTCGTTCCCCACCAACTTGAGTGGAGCTTAGGTTTTATATTGGATGAAAGATGCATATATATATATATATATGTGTGTGTGTGTGTGTGTGTGTGTGTGCCGCACGAGCGCGTGCGTGTGTACTACTGCCTCTAAAATCAGTCTCTATTTTCTTTCGGGTATTTATGGTAGTTACTGTATATTACATTGATTTATTTTCATATATATCTAGATGTGTGTATGTGTGTGTTTCTGCTCTAAAGTCGACTTGAAGCATAATGTTAAAGCATTGCTTAGCTTGAGGATTTTCTAGGATTACAAGTCGAATAAAAATTTTAATTTTAAGCCGGTAGGCATTAATTTCACTATCTGAAAAACAAGAATGCCTATTCATATACGCATGCCCACGAAATACAACGTCTATTGAAATACTGCCAGATTAAAAAAAAACATTAATTTCTTAGATAGATAGATAAATAATGAATAAACTAACATAGATAGATAGATAGATAGATAGATAGATAGATAACTTGAGCATTGGAATAAATTGTGCATTGTGATTGTTCCACGTTTAAAGCGATCATTAGGTCATGGTTTTATTATCGTTTAAGGCATGAAACCACAATGTAGTATTGATCTATATGTTCACCTTGATTATATCTGCATACTCTTTATGCCTGACGTTGCACACTCTTCCGGTGTAAATATAGCAAAGTTTAACAAAAAAATAATTATATATATATATATATATATATATATATATATATATATATATATATATATATATGTATGTATGTGTGTGTGTGTGTTTGCATGTATATTTTTTATGTCTATGTTTATAGATAGATGTTTTTACTTGTGAATATGCCAATGTGCGTGTGTTACTAGCTCATGGTAAGATCTTTACATTTGCATTCGTATCTATTTTTGAATATGTAGGATTTGCGTGGGAGAGTGTATGTCTACCTTGGTTACGTATGGGTAGAATTGGAGCGAAGGAGGGTGCGCCTGTATGCGCATACGAAGAGAACACGCTCGAAGATTGGACCATGGCCACATGCAAGATATCTACTTGCCAGCAGTTCAGTTCCACAGTCGAAATGTCGCGAGTGAATGTAAAATTAACCGTACGAGTCACGTGACCAGAATACACTGAACATTAATAAAGAAAAATAGCAAATACACCATCGATACACCCTCAAGAATTTCATTGTTCTCTCCAGTCTTGAATTATCTACATTCAAGCTAGCATATATATATATATATACATATATATATATATATATATATATATGAAAGTGAACATTGATGTCAACACTCAGAGACGACAGACTGTTTGATGCTAACAGCATTATACGCATTTATATTTACATACGCTCTATCTCTGATATTGAGAATTTTATCCCATACAGTACACCTAAAAATATATTTCTTCATATATATTGTTGTGCAAATTAATTGAAACAAAATGAGTAATTCCGTTATTATTAACGTTTTTTTCGTATTTTTTTCCAATGAAACATGGCCCAGCTCACATGTTAGTACTTCGTATGTCCATGCTACGAAATCGTTCCTTGCAGACTGACCACAGATTCTCGACTGGATTTAAATAAGAGAGATTCTGGACCAATCTATAATACTTTGATTTGCTTACTGGTAAGGCTTGCCATTGTGTTCGTACAGCGCTACAATTTTCTTACGCTCCTTGGAGTAATGTCCATCGCAGATAATGGCCGAAGGACATCTAAACGACAATCGAGATAATAGTGTCTAGACGTGATAAAAAAACTGATGCAGTCACGGATGACGCAATAGTTTTCAAATTTCATCATATACCCCCAAAAGAAATTCATATTACTTCACACCACTACAAATGACCTAATCTGAGAAAAAATAGAAATCGATTACACCCTGTCACTCCAGTCGGTCTAAAACTGATCGTATAGTTAAAGAAAGGAAAACAGTTGTTTCAATTAATTTGCACAAGGGTATATATATATATATATATATATATATATATATATATATATATATATAGTTAAACCTAGAGAGCTAGACAAACCTACCAAGGTTTCACCTAAGCGGATCGACATGCATCTATGTTTGCGTTAGCATGAGGACATCACGACGACAATTCCCCCACTCTCATAATAACACCAATACACGCAATCTACATAAATCCAAAATTTAAAAAAAAATTAATCAGTTTGCCTGACGATCGCAAAAGCGTGAAACCCAGGGTCACAAACTCACATCAATCCAACCATATATATATATATATATATATATATATACTGCGTGAGAGTCTTATCGATAAATGAGTCCAACGATGTCCAGAAATTTTTGGAGCATACCCTGCTAGAATTAAACCGGTGCCGTAGGATGCTAAAACGACAGTTCTACTCATTCAATGATATAATGTAAACCAGTCCAAATACTAGTGACAATCCTTTGATTAAAAAAAAAGTTAACATCACGCACAAATTCATAGATAAAGCCCATTATATAGTGTCGGCTATACTTGTGAGTACATTTTTGTTTTGTATTCCTTTAAGGCTTGATCTACCAGGGATCTTTTCAATGAGTCTATCGGAACATTTTCCAATCAATCAGAGGGCGAATATTTACAAATGGAATTGTTGATGTTCTCACGTGCTACGTGTTTTACATTTCGATTTCAGGTTTCTTGTATTTTAATAGTTTTTGAAGATCTTCAATGATACATTAGTCTGCAGGTAATGCCATGTCAATAGGAAGGCAAATTCTGTTTTGTGATCTCTGATCACAATGTCTGTCCGATAAGCTTAGATTGTTCTGTGTATGCATATTTTAAAGTCCCATAAAATAGTTACAGGTCCTATGTCTGTAACCGCGTCTGAATGGTGTACATACCAATTTCTTGCAGTTTCCTTTCCATAAAAGTTACATATTTTTCCAAAATTAGCCCACACTGTCATGCCGGGTTTTATATTCAGTGTGCGCCAATACCGTGTAGCCTGATACAAAAAGGTCAGTTGTTTCTGGATATTCACCACAGAATCTGCATTTTAGGCTAACACAATCTTTCAGTATGTGAGCTTGGTAATTTCTAGTTAGCAAGAATTGGTCCTGTGCAGTAAGAATAAATCCTTGGCTTTTAGCTTTTAACCATACACTACGTAGCCACAGATAGGTACGGGGTTTGTCTACATCAGATTGTTTAGTACATGTAGAATATTGATCATAAAGAGACTTATCTTGCCATCATTTCTGCATTTGATACATTGCATATATATATATATATGTGTGTGTGTGTGTGTGTGTGTGTGTGTGTGTGTGTGTGTGTGTGTGTGTGACGTCATCCCTGGCCCTCCGCGCCCGTTGCTATCCCGTGACGACCAATGTGACTTGGTATTGGTCGCGGCACCAAATGTGACGTTCTAACCCTTTGCTGATTCGGATGGGAATCTGGTTAGATTCGGTATCAGCTTTGTCGTTCCCAGCTCGCCTCCAACGTCTGGTTACCGAAGTAACTGCTTTGATTTCTAGTCTAACCTACCCACGTTGTGATTTGATTTTAGGTAGACGAAACCACTCAGTCGCCGGGCCGCAATGCAAGCCGAGTCCGAGCAAAGGTAACACCACACAAGTATATGTAAAAGAAAATAAAGTAACAACTCGAAAAGTTCAAATGTGTTAAAAAAAGAATAACAATTATTTTATATCTGGTTGCTGAATACAGGTCTGCTTCTTTCTCCCAAACCGGTAATATGGATTCGTGACACTTTGTGTTTGTTAGGCGAGTCTTAACATCTTAAATTGTTTTTTTAAGAAACAGTTTTTTTTTTCTGTATCTTCAGGCGATATTCGTAAAACTTGCTTTGGTGGTGTGAGTCTAAGTCGTTCCTCAAAAATAAATTATTCTTGGTTAGAAGTTGAAGTCGGGATGCGTGGATCTTCAGTCAGCTTCCTGCGAGGCTGGTCTCAGAGCTCACAGCTCAACTGCAACTGACTTCTCTCTGACTAACCCCAACTACTCTCTCACTCGCTGCGACTCTGCTTATGTGGACGCCGACCAAAACCGGGTGTGGGCTTGTCGTGGTTTGGGGTTCCTCGATAATTCTAAATCCACAATAAGGATTTTCTTTGTTTTCGGGCAGGAAAATTTATTTATTTCCATTTTTGGAAGTCCATTACTTTCTACTTTAAGGGAATCGTCCTCCCAAATTCTTCCTTGCTCATATTGGTATCTCACACTAATACCCTCAGAGGGCGTCAACAGGTTCCCCTTCTCTCTCACAGTGGCATCTCACACCAATCCCCTCAGTGCCGTCAACAGGCCTCCCTTCTCTCTCACATGTTTACCTTCGCCTACCGCTCACGCCACCATTCAGCAACGTGGGTGTTTTCAATTATCGCTCAAAAAAGAAAAAAATGATCTTCTTTTTCTTTTTCTTTTATTTCTCTTCCCGACAACAAACCCCTACGACTCGTAGTGTGGTGCTTAATCTCTATCTTAACCGAAAGTCACCTGGACTTTATCAATCGAGATTTCCGCCAGCGTTAACTGGACGTATTCGCATTCTGTATCCAATTATCCATTACGATAACAAACTTTTATCATGTCCAGATTTGGACAATAAACCAGGTAGTCTCTTTCCAAAAACAATGACATCTCCAAAAGATAATTAATGGTTTATTCTTTCCCTCTCTCTCTTGGGTGGCCCAGCCGATGTTTTTCTCGGTAAGTGTGTGACCTGATTAACATTATCTCTTAGCATTCTGTTTTGTAGGCCACTTGACCATTTTGAAATTTTCACTATTGCCATGGGCAGATTGCTATCTTCTTTCGCCGCCTCATAATCCGAGATC
>CAHIKZ030001724.1:2725000-2811065 GCA_903632075.3 Acanthosepion pharaonis
CACGGTCAATACTCTGCCCGTACCAATCAATCTGATGTAGACAAACCACCGTACCCATCAGTGACTACATAGTGCAGAGTTAAAAGCTGAAACTGGAGGTTTTATTCTTGCTGTACAGGGCCAATGCTTGTTAACTAGAAATTACCAAGCACACATCATGAGAAATTGTGTGAGTTCAAAATGCAGATTCTCTGATCCTGAAACAATTGACCATTTTGTATCATGTTGCACGGTATTGGCACCCACTGAATATAAAACACGGAAAGATAGAGTGGGCCAATATTTGCACTGGAAAATCTACAACTCTTACAAAAAAAGGACACTGTAAGAAATTGAACATGACCCAGACCCGGTTGCAAAGATAGGTCCTGTAACTATTTTATTTGACTTTACAATACACACAGAGACAGAACAATCAAAGCTAATCGCCCTGACATCCTGATTAGAAACCGTATAGACAAAACATGTCCCCTTATTGACATGGCAATCCATGCAAACTGCAATGTATCTTTGAAGATCTTCAAAAAACTATCAAAATACAAGGACCTTGGAATTGAAATCTCAAAAATGTGGCGCACGGGGACATTAACAACTCTAGTTGTAACTGAAGACCTCGGATTGATTGGAAATGATTCCAATAAAGTCACTGAAGGAATCCTTGGTAGCCTTGGGGAGATACCAAGAAATTGTACTCACAAGTACAGCCCACACCTTACGAAAAGCTTTATCTCTGTAAAATATGTGCGAATTTTTATTTCAAAACATCTCAGTGAAAAATATCATAATGCCATTTCTAAGCTTAGGTCTCTCGTCGGGACCCGGAAAGGATTGAGTATAGATCAGAAGCCAAAGGAAATCCAATAATAATAATTATTCTTATAATAACGCTGACGTCGTAGTGAAAAAGAACGTTGATGTCGGAGTGAACGAACAGTTTGTTTTGTTTTTGGATGGGGAGGTTTAAAGAATGAGTTATATTTTAAAAGGTAAGTTTTGATTATTTTATATTTTAATTATATATATAATCTTATATTTTTTTATTTACTGTATAATAATTTTTATCAAATTATTATGCTCTTTTTATAATTTTTAATTATTAAAATTTAAAATAAATATTTGCTTATTTTTTTAAGATAAACTGTGGGATACATTTTATTTTAAAGTAAGTTTTACTGAGCAAGTTTAATTTATTAAGAATTTTGTCTCATTAAGAAGAACATTTTACATTGTATTTTTTAAATGACTTGTATATTGACACAAATAATTCTATTCTTTCGTTATAACATTTTTCTTTTTTATAAAACAGGACGTAAATTTCGAAATTGTAGGATAGCATTTCGTGTAGTAATGTTTGTTTGATATTTTTTTTTATCTCTGAAGATTCGTTTTTGAGTTTTTTTTATATCGTTGATTTTTTCCATATAATTTATAATTCAAACATTTTTAGCAACATTTGCCTATAATTTTATTCAGCCATTTCTTATTTATTGATTGTAAATTAACGAAACGTTTTTATAGACGAGGACGTATTTTCAAATTAGTAAGAAAAGCGTCATTTTCTTTTGTTTACTTACGACTTTTATTGGTTCAGAATAGTGAATTTCTTCTATTATTTATTTTTCAAATATTTCATTTTAATAAATGTTCTCATATATTTAAGGATAATTATAATATATATATATATATATATATATATATATATATATATATGAAAAATCATAACAGAAATATGTTATAATATCCCTACAAAAATAGCCCTTTTGTTTCAACACTTCTGGTGTCTTATCAAGTGATGGTGTAAAATAAAGGGTTTAAAAGGTTCAAATCGACCAAACACCCTTCGATATGGGAAACGCTGTTACATAAGTTGCAATGGCCAAACAAAATACAAGTATATGAGAATTCAAATAATTTTTCAATGAACGTTGTTCGATTTGAACCTTTTAAAACCCTTTATTCTACATTCAACACAATCACTTGATAAGACACCAGAAGTGTTGAAACAAAATGGCTATTTTTGTAGTAATTTTATTTCCTATGTGATTTTATAAATTATATTTGCTCTACTCTGTATTGAGCATTTAAGAATAGTATTTTTGGTTATTGAAATTTATTCTGTCTACACCAATCCTATACTTATATATATATATATATATATATATATATATATATATATATGTGTGTGTGTGTGTGTGTGTTGTTCGTGTGTGTGTGTGTGTGTGTTTTTTATTTATTGATTTCTATTAAAATAATAATAATTCTTAAAGAAGTGGTACATTTGATAACGAACTTTTTACTTTGACATTCAGAATAGAATATATATGTATATGTTTATGCATCTATATATATACTTCAGGTTGATGCAACTCGTCAACCCGGGAGGGTAGTCCATCTAACTCTGGCTTTAAACTTCTGCTGCTGTGTGGCCATACCCAATCATGGGAAAGGCTTCGGGAGTAAACCCTGAGGACAAATCCGGAGCCGGAGTTCCTAAGATAGTCCGATGTTATGTTCAACTTCGTTCTGACAACTCATACCAGACTGTCACTACCATGTGGGCCTGTACAGCCATAACAGATGTTGTGCCGCCACCAGCAGATAAGGCATAACTTTTTGGGTGCAGATACATTGTCTCTCGGGACCGACGGATGCCGCACATTCGATACAACTAAACAATTAATAATAATAATAATAATAAATAAAACTTCACGTGGCCAAGAAATATCGGCTTGATATCTGGCTTAGAATAGCCATTTCTCACGGGTAGGACGATCTTTTTAGTTCGACAGTCGTCCAAGAGATGGCATCTTTAACAAAATTACATCTTGGCGGTTAAGGATAAAACGTAAAAAAAATACAAATCTCATACCGTATTGGTCGTCACCCGGATAAACAAAGGTTGCGTCCCTCCGAGATGAACCAGTCTGGGGTCAAAAAATCTGTCAATGGAACAAACTCTTCCACTAACAATGGGACACCTGATCACTAAAACCGGAGTATCTGGTGGGTGAACCTGGTGACTTAATGCCAAATCAATTAATAAAAAGAACACCAACGAAAATGGAATCGTGAAGAGTATAAACAAGTGATGGTATCTTTTTCACTGCACTCGAAAATCCACAAAAGAACATCACCGATCACACATTTCAAATATCGAGAGATATGATAGGTAGTAAAATAAGACGCTATCTCAATCCGAACATGCTTGTCAATGTCCGCACGCACATCATACGAAATAAAAATTATCAAATACAAAAATAGATAAGATAAAATTAATATAAGACAAAGTACAATCAGACATAATCCAAACAAAAATGAGTCAAGAGTGAAAATTGATAATATGACAGAGGATGAGATACAAACTAAAATAAATGAGATATAAAATAATGATCTCTCAGGAAATAAAACAAAAGAATCTATCTGCGACATAAACAATTGCACTGATTCAGATTTTGTCACTGATGAAGATGAATCAAGCGACGTTAGAGCAGATTTTCTTGAAAACAACAGAATTGAAATCACTGAAGCGAAAAAGCACATCATTCAAATAATCAGCAAAGTAAGTCGTACACAAATGTCAGAAAGAGGCCGGCTAACAAATTTTCATATGACAATGTACAATAAACATATTGCGAAAACATATAACGCTGAATTGCAAACATTGTTAACAGACAGACCACAAGCAACATTACAGAAGTAAATAAATGTCATATATGCAACAGCTTTGGCAGTAACTGAAAAAACTTCATATGAAAATAAAAAAAAGATAAACAAGAGAAAAAATAGCCCACTTGGAAGGCAAAATTAAAGCGAGAAATCTATACTAGATGAGATTTCAATAAATTCAAATGTTTCAACACGAAAAAGCAGGAAGATCAATCAGAAATACAAAATTAATGTAGCAAATGAAATAATTTCCAATCAAGGAAAATAATTAAACAGAAAATGTAATTAAAGTCACGGAGAACAAGACAATATATAAAGCATTGGAGATTCTATCGACAAACGGAAATTGAAAAAGCATTTATAGAAGTCAAGAAGCTACCATCTATTGAAGAAGTACAAATATTTTGGAAGAATATTTGGCGCAACCCAAAGGGATATAATTCCAGTGCAGAATGGAACAAACGAGAAAAAGATAGAATGAAGGATAGAAATATGAAAGAATAGAAAAATAATGCTAAGCAAACTCTAACAAAATCCTCAAAATGGAAATCCCTAGGAAATGACAAGGTAACCAACTTTTGTCACTATCATCTGTCAATTCATAAAACTCTTGCACAAGCTAATTAATAACACTAATGATTTTCCAGAATTCGACCACTGAAGCCATTAAATATCTCCTACCAAAAACTAGTGAAAGAGATGATCCCAAAAATTATAGGCCAATGATATGTCCGTCCACCACTTATAAATTGATCGCGTCTATTCTGACGAACTGTACTTAACTGTTCCCGACGAAACCAACAAGCTTCCCCTGAAACAGAAGGGACGTCGAAGAGCTTCATATCGTTGCAAAGATCAACCACTAATCGATAAAATGATCCTGGAAAATTGCAGGAAAAAAGGTAGAAAACTTAGCACAGCTTGGATAGATTACCGTAAAGTCTTTGATAGTGTACCAGACTTTTGATTTCTTAAGGCTTTGTTAATGTAAAAAGTCTCCTCAATGATAAAATTTCCTTAAATATAGCATGAAACTGTGAAAATCCATATTACACCTAAATCACACTAAAGGTGCTGCTACTTCGATTTGTTTGAATATCCGATGAGGAATCTTTCAAGGAGTCACCATGTCACCTCTTATGTTCTGTCTCTGCTCAATCCTCCTTTCGTATGAACTAAACAGTAATAACTATGGATACAGAGTTAAAAATAAACTTATTCTACATGGATGATATTAAACTCTTTGCCAAAGACGACAATGAATTGAAAGGTATCCTCAAAAGTGTAAAATATTTCAGTGATGATATAAGCATGGATTTCGGATTAGATAAATGTGCAAAAGTAACATTCAACAAAGGAAGAATTACAGAAACACAATAAATCTAGAATTTACCACAAAGATTTCGAAACTGGAACAAGAAGAAGCCTATAAATATTTCGGAGTCAGCGAAGGAGATGAAATACAGCATACTCAAATGAAGTAGAAATTAAGAAAAGAATACTACAGGCGTGTGTGTCTAGTATTAAATACCGAGTTGGATTCACAAAACAGAATATCAGCCATAAACACTTTGGCTGTCCCTGTTATCCAATACAGTTTCAACATCTTCAATTGGATCAGAGCTGACATTAAGCAAATGAATGTCAAAACAAGACATCTTCTCACTTGATACCGCATGCATCATCCCAAGACTGATGTCAATCGTCTGTATGTGCCAAGATCCGAAGGAGGCAGAAGATTAGTTCAACTACTTTTTTTACAAAACCACAAAAATCAGTCTTCAAAGATACCTGGAAACTACAGAAGATGACGGATGATTATCTGTGTCAAAGAACATGAAAGAAATAAAAAACTTTATTCAGTAATAAATAAAGTGAGCAAATTCAAAAGGGAATTTCAAGTGGATTAGGAAGTGCAAATAAACCATGATACACCCATTGCAGCGACAAAGAACCTAAAAAAGAAAGCAATTGCAATGTGCTAAATGCAATATAACGAATGCAGAAACGATGGAAAGATAAGCCTCTTCATGGTCAATACTCTACCCGTACGAAACAAGCTGATGAAAACATACCCCGTACCCATCAGTTGTTACGTAGTGCAAAGTTAAAAGCTGAAACCGAAGATTTTATTCTTGTTGCACAGGATTAATGCTTGCTAACTAGAAATTACAATGCTCACATTGAAAGATCGTGTTATCTTAAAATGCAGATTTTGTGATAAATATCCAGAAACAATTGACCATCTTGTATTAGTCTGCACTTTATTGGCACCCACTAAATATAAAACTCGGCATGATAGAGTGAGCCAATATCTGCATTGAAAAAATATGCAACGTTTACAGAAAAGAAACGGCAAGAAATTAGTATGAACACCAATCGCATCCGGTTAAAGACATAAAAACACGTAACAATTTTATGCGACTTTATAATACACACAAACAGAACAATAAAATCTAATCGACTAAACACCGTGATCAGTGATCATAAAAAGAGAATGTGCTTTCTTATTGGCATGGCGTTCCCTGCAGACTGTAATGTATCTTTGAAGATCTTCAAAAAATTATCAAAATACAAGGATCTTGAAGTATAAATCTATAAAATGAAGGCATGTATAATTCCAGTTGTAGTTGAAGCCCTCGGATTGATTGGAAAAGGAATTCCTGATAGTCCATGACTCAATGGAATATAAAAAAAATTGTACTCACAAGTACAGCTCACACGTTACAAAGATATTTATCTATGTAAAATTTGTGTGAACTTATTTTTTTTTTACAAGAACTGATCAGTGGAAAATGTCATGAAGCCATTTCTGACCTTAGGTCTTTTGTTGGGACTCGGAAGGAAATGTGTATACAACAGAAATCCAAGGAAATAATAATAATAATAATAATAATAATAGTAATAATAATAAGAAGAAGAAGAAGAAAAAGAAGAAGAAGAAGAAAGAGAAGAAGAAAAAGAAGAAGAAAAGAAGAAAAGAAGAAAAAGAAGAAGAAGAAGAAAAAGAAGAAAAAGAAGAAGAAAAAGAAGAAGAAAAAGAAGAAAAAAAAAGAAGAAGAAGAAGAAAAAGAAGAAGAAGAAGAAAAAGAGGAAGAAGAAGAAGAAGAAGAAGAAGAAAAAGAAGAAGAAGAAGAAAAAGAAGAAGAAGAAGAAGAAGAAGTTTTAAACAATGAAAATTTCACGTTTTTCTTATTTGAATTTTCTGATGAATCTTTATTCTTCAGTTAATGATTGAATAAATTCATGGCGAATTCTCCGACAATAAAATATCCGTAGGAATTCCCCTAACGATCGCATCGTTAAATATTTGAGTTTAACAACTTTAACAAAATATTACAATAACAATCATAAATATGAATGCTGGTCGTTATTTAAAGAAGTAAGGGGGTACAAATGAAAAGATTTGAAGTTGAAAATTTTTCTATTTCACTGAAACAGCTGTTATCTATCTTCTCTTCTCTCTTTCTTTCATACATTCATTCATTTTTTTCACTGAAAGCAAATAGCGTATGTCTTGTTCTTCTACACAATCGAAACGTAATAGTCCGTTAGTTATGAGGTATTGGCAGGGGACGTTAAACATTTTTATCTTCCCTTTTTTCTTTCTCTTTTTCATTCATTCATTTCCTCACTAAAACCAACTAGTTTCTTTTTCCCTCTTCCCACGCAATCAAAACGGAATTGTCTATTTTTTGAAGTATTGGCAGGACGTAACGGTCGAGCAAACTAACGAAGAGTAGAACAAACGCAATTATAATAGGATAATAATTCTGTCATGCTCTCTCTCACTCTCTTTTCTCTCTCTCTCTCTCTCTCTGTACTTGTTAACTTTCTTTTGTCACCTCACTTTCTCTTTTTTTCTCTTCATCTCATCGCTATATCTTTCACTCATTCTTTCCTCCTCTTTGTTTTTTCTTCCCATTCATCTTTCTCTTTGTCTCCAGATTTTTTCCACATTTATTCTATCCATTTTTATTGTTCTTTTTTCACTCTCGTCGCATTCTCTTGCTTGTCTTCATTCTCTATCCTTCTTTTTTTTTAATCCATCATTTCCTTTTCTTGATTAATAGTCTCTTTTTTTTTTTTTTTTTTTTTTTTTTTTTTTTTTTGCTTGGGCCTTTGGCTTTAAACTGATAACAGAATGCCGACCAATGAACAAAAAGAATGAGTTTTTAAGCCTTTAATAAATTAAACAAAAATTTGCTTTAAATTTTTTTTTTAAATTAGACAATTTTAGAGATGTATCATTGTCTGGCTGAATTAGTTTATCACTTTATCTTCGGAAATTTTATTTCTTTCGTTTCTGCTTATTAATTTATTTTTTAGCATTTTCACATTTTTCTGTCGAATGACGTGGCGTAATTTCGTTAGGTGTCTAGTGTCCTTAATTTTCGTTCGTGGAAAATCTCATTTAAGTGTGATGAATGTTCCTTGGGGTACAATTTTTTAAAAATCTTCTTTGCTTCTTAAGTTTCATTTTTTTCTTTATTTTTCTTACAATGTTTCTCTTATCTTCCTTAGACCCATCGTCTCTCTTTGACTCCTATGTCGACCTCGATATGTACTAATTTTTCATCACTCTATTCCTCTTATTTGCTTTATTGTTAACTTTTTCTCTCAAATATATATCTTTTATGCATCCAGATAGATAGAAAATTGTAGATATAGAAATTAAAGAAGAAACAATAGATAGATAGATAGATAGATAGATAGATAGATAGATAGATATAAACAGACAGAAAAAGATAATGTCTACGAGACACACACACATAGATATATGAATATACATTATCATCCGAATCCCGCATACATAAACCAAAATTATCACTTCCATACTTAAATTATAAATACGAACGCTGCTTGAGAATTCAAATAAACGTGAAACCTGCTTAACCAGTGAAAATAAAGCCACGCAAAACTTAAAAATACCAGAATTGTTTTTACATATCTCATTCTGTGATTAAGCTTAAATAAAACTAAATAAAACGTTTCCGATTTGTTATTACTCATATTCTGTCCGATACTATTTTACACATACACCAACACACACATACATGCTTATATATTCTTACAAACCCCCCTCTCCTTCCTTTCTCCAACCTTGTCGACAAGGAGGAGGTTGAGGAGGATCGTAATCTGTGTTGGGTTTTTTTAACATTTTACATTTTTTTGTAAAATATATTTCTTTCCCAAGGGTCTCTTTCCGATTGATCAGACACGGCCGAGCGGAATCGATTAAGGGGCAAACACGATAGGCGACAGACAACAATGGACAGGAAATATAAATTTATTAACAAACATGGAATCATGGAAAGGATAAAAATTAAAAAAACGGCCAAAACAAAAATGACGATATGTCAAGAATAAACATTTAAACATTGTGGACAAAATAGCGGGAGGAGAGGTAAAATAAAAATCAGCGTATGGCCTTGTGCCATACTGCTACGAATTTATAGAACATGTGCTATAACTGCACGGATTCACAAAACATCAACATTTTAAGACAATGTGGAAAGGAACATGTAATAAAATATTTCATGCTAAATTTGCATAAAAGTACAAACATGAAAAAGCAAAAACCGAACACAAAAAAAAACAATGAACTTAACATATTTTCCACTAATAATGTCTCTTATTATATCTACTTCTTTTTCCTTTTCTATTTCTTTTTATAAAGATCTCTTTTGAGGTCTTTTCTTACTTCCTCTCTTTCTCTTTTCGTCGTCTAGGGGCTTGGCTGACGATGAAGCAGAAAATGTGTTCCGTCTCTCTTTCGTCTTGGTATAACAGCATTTTCACTCGAGATAGTCTGTTCTTTCTTTCTTTCTTTCTTTCTTTCTTTCCCGTTTCGTGCTTTGTTTAAGGGCTTGGTGGCAGTTGAAACTGCTTTCTCTCTCTTCGATACAGCGGCGTTCCGTATACGTCGTCAAACGGGTCCGTCCATTCGACTGGGAGACCAATTCTCCTCACAATTTCACAAATACATCTTTTCGGCCCATATGCCGAGACATTTGTCAGACGTCCTACCGGCCCGCAGGCCCGGTCAAGACTGACTTTTCCGTTTCACTACTCGTTTTCGTTTTCTACTTGTCACGTGGTCAATTTTCAAAATACTAACTTTTCCCCATTATGGATGGAATTAGGTCATCGACCCTCTCTCTCATCTTCAGGGTCAGAGAAAGTTTAGTTTAAAGGGTTTCAACTTCTCCCAACCGGATTCTATCCGCGTAAACCATGCTGTCAACACCTTGACCAAAAGAGAAGGAAAGGATACACTCTGGTCAATACTTGTCGCCACTAAGTCTACCTATCTCTTTGGGTTTACTATTTTCACATTTTCTGCAAGTACTGGGTTCTTTATTTTAGAATGTTTCTAAAATATAAGCAATGGTATAGTTTTTATAATAAATTTAGATCGGGGTTCGTGACAATATATATATATATATATGTGTGTGTGTGTGTGTGTGTGTGTGTGTGTGTGTGTGTGTGCATGGAATTTTTCTGAAAGAAGTTAAAATGCTATTTTATATGATAGTTATATACAAGAGCAAAAATGTGATTGGTTATTCAAAATTTTTAAGTATAGGAGTGTTCTAAAATTTTGAAAAACCAATAACATTTTTGCCCGTGTGTATTTGTCACAAAATAAAATCCTTAAATTTGGTTTGATAAAGCTTTGATAGAGGAAGAATCGCGTATGCTAAGATAAGTTTTCCTTTTGTCTTTATTCATATTGTTCTTTTATAGATATTTGACATTTTTACATATGATAGTTGATTACAAAATAAGAAAAGAAAGAAAATATAGAAAAGCAAACTCATTCAAACGCAGAATTAAAAATGAAAGATGAACGAAAATAAACAACCTGAAAAGAAAGAAAGAAAGAAAGAAAGAAAGAAAAATTAAGTGAAAGATAAAAGAAAACAAACAAACTGAAAAGAAAGAGAATTTAAAAGAAAGTGTTATGGTCCAGTTCCTTGTACCACGGTGATAGTCCAAGGTAGAACCAATAAAGAAGAACTCGAACACGGATATGGAATAACACAGATATATTATAAACAGGAATATATACAGAGAAGTAGAAAGTGTTAATACGAACAATCAGGTTTAGTAGTAGTCTAAACGCGACTCTGTTTCGGACTGCCTCTGACTCGACTGACTGACTCGCTCGGACTGACAGACTCCTGACGGACTTCTGACGGACCTCATTCCAGACTTCAGACTGAACTCTCTGCTTCCTCTTGAGGCGCAGTATTTATTACGTATGGAATAGTCCATTATGTTATTATGGTTAAGGTCCCATAACAGAAACGAAAGACGAAACTGAGGTAAATAAGAAAAACGAATATGACATGCATGAAATAAGTTGACATATGGAGCAAACAAACGAAAAAAAAGAAAGAAAGAAGAAAGTAGAGCCATGAAGATGAAGAAATGTTTGAAAAAATGTGACAATACCTAAAACAGACATAAAAAATGACTGCAAAATCTGTAAGAAAAAAGAATGAGAGAGAAAAGAAATTTCAAAAATACCAAATTTTTTAAATGTTCATATGTTAAAAAAACTATTAGTTAAAACCTAGATATTTTAAACTATGTAATGTAAATTTTTATCTACTGTAAACATTTTCAAAAATTTGTGCAGTATTCAGAATTAATTTTATTAAGGGTTGGTTTCATTTTTTTTTTTTAATATAACATTTCAAAAGCTTAGTTACTGACGTATACATCGTATAATTTACAGTACATATCCTTAGCGTTTTTCACTTCACAGTTAAAAAGGTTTAACTTTCAAATGAACACGACAATTTTGTCTTAGAAGAAAACACCTTGATGTTGACATTGTGCTAATATCGAAAATAAATGAATATCTATCAACATGGCAATTTTCTCAGATCCTTTAGTAAGGATACTAAGAAGCTTGTCCGTGAATATGAGATGATTCTATTGAAAACAAGTAGACAAAACGTGTTTAAAGTATTCAATGAGGCATGACTTCATATATATATATATATATATATAAGGAAATGGACAAAGTCCGGCAATTTATAAAAATGTCTTTAATAAATAAATTGTCGGACTTTGTCCATTTCTAATATATGACGTCATTTGTTTACATTTGATACGCCATGAGCAGTTATGAATGTACGAGATTCATGGAAGATTGAATTTTATAAGCAGTAAATTCAACCTTGCCAACCGAACGATCCTTTGTGGCCGAGCGGTCAAGGCACGTCAGCGTAAATGACGGTTACGTATAGGATGCAGGACGAATATTTTCTATGAAAATTTCTCGGACATTCAGGCCGGTAAATGTTATTTAATACTGTTTATTATAAACAGAGCATTTACTTAAATACTTGTATCTATAAAAAGAACGTTAAACATAAAAATGTCTTTAATATATATATATATATATATATATATATATAGTGATGAATTGTAAGACTGAAGCCAAAATTGCTGACTTTCAATGGTTTGCTGGTAGAAACTCATTTAAGGTAAGCAGACTTTGAGGTAAAGTGCTCGATATCAGAGATAGAGCGTTAATAGAATTAACGCTATAGAGAAATTGTCATTTAAGTGATCGGTGTCACCGCCGTCATCTCGACTTCGAAGTTTCGTGAACGTATAGGATACGTACATTCGTCATGGGCTTGTCCGCTTTTTCATATCATAAAAAATGGGAAACCATAAAAACAGCAACTCCACACAATATCAATAGCAGAAATTGCAAACTATACTTAGAGGAAAAATTAGCAATAATCACCTTTAAAAACCAAAGCAAACTACTAAACAAACAAAAAAATGAGATAATGTGTAAATGCAAACATTTTAATAAATACTTACTTTACCACCTAAATGCTGATACAAATGAAGCGAACAAACACAACATGAAATGCAATTCTATTATAATCACAACTCGCCACACCTAACACCTTGTTCCCAAATGAGAAAACCAGTCAAAAAAAAGACTAACCGCAATACCAATAACAACCAAATCCCCAACTCACCACCAAACACATTTTGTGTCTTCCCGGTAGTGTCGGTATGTTTAATACCTTGAAATGGTAGTAGGAGTAAGATGTTAAGGATGTCCCTGTAAGGGTATTTTCTAATCCAAGCTTAGGCCGAAAGTATGGGGCCTACAGTGAGTATCGAACTAAAGGGTGACGCTGTATGTGTGTGTATCAAAGTTGCTCTTGCGGGAGTTGGTGGTACCGGTACGTGTACTGACCGTTGGTTAGATGTTATCCACGTTGGAGTGAATGGTTGAGAAAAGAATTGTGTGTATCAAGAAATTTGAATGCAAAAGGGTGGGGGTAATTGCATTTAAAAAAAAAGCTCGTAAATGTTTCGTCGATCGAAACTGCTTTATCGATAGAATTTTATCTATACATTGGGTGGGAGAAGTAATACTAAAACCCCGGATACAATTTTGGATCATGAGACCCTGAAAAATCAAGGACGTTTAATTTTTTCAATTTATTTTTTTTTTTTTTTCAGTTTTGACATCTTTTATTGTATTTCTTCTACTTCCTATAAATATGATTCCATAGATAAAAACATTATTAGTTTGATAGTTCCCCAAATACAAATCCCAAGGGGGATCCTGGGTATGACGATAAACTACATCCGGCAGCAATGGCACTAATCGAGAGCTTTTAAGGAGCGTGGAACGACCTCCTAATTGTTGTTATTCCCAAGTCCATCCTGACTCGGGGTGGTAGGACCTGTCAGGGACCCAACTATAGGCAAATAGTTAACCCATCAACAGAAGTCAAAAGTCTACTATAAAAATATATTTTGTAATAAAAATACCAGAAATACATTATCATACTAAAAAAAAATTTCCAGCAATATATTTTTATAAAAAAATAATAAATAAATATTACCATCAATACATTTTGAAAAAAGAACATATTACCAACAATACATTTCTGAAAAATAAACACCAGCAGTACATATTTGAAAAAAAAATTAACAGCAATAGAAAAATCACCACCAATGCAAAATAAAATTACCAGCAATACATTTTTCTTGTAAATGAAATTACTAATGCTCCCAAGAAAATTAAATTTCGGCATTAAATGACCCATAAGGTGTTGATATGGTGCTAAACAAACGAACAAGGCCCAAGAAGCACTGAAGCTAGAGGTTTATTGAGTGAGATTTGTAGGGGAGGAGGAAGTAAGAGAATATAATTAATACGAGTAGGATCGATATCGTTTGACAATTGACTTAAAGCGACCAAGATTGTAGTTTGCAGGAAAGCATTCTCTCGGGAATTTGTTCCATAAAATAAACCTTCCGGACAAGAATTTGTCTGAGAGGAACTTGCTTCTTTTCCTCAAAGGAACATAAAAAGAATGGTTATGGTTTGTCACCGTGAACGCGACATGGTGAGTCCTAACTGATGAAATTGACATGGCGTCTGTACTTGACACGGACAAGCACTGAAAGCAGCTGAAAATGTGCTTTATATGAATAATTACAACAAATGCTGTGTTTGGTTAGTTAATAAAAGTCTTTGTTTCACATTAGTTATTTTGGAACATATACATAACATACTATCAGTCAAATCGACGCCAATTTATTGACGTGGTAGGTAAAAATATAATGCTTAGTTCGCATTCTCGTGTCCAGTAATCTCTAAGCTTAAAAATCTGCAAAAAGGTGTTTAACATGAATAATTACAAGTGGATTTATTTGTACGTACACCTGTTCACCTTCAGTAAATCATTAACATTATATTCTTGTAAAATATCCATTTTTTTCATTATTAGATTTGTTTTACTGTTAAATTAAATTCCGTGAAATTATGGGAAACGTATTTTACAAGTTTAGGCTTTTTGCCAAATTACTGATAATGTTTCAATGACATACTACAATCAAAACAGCAATATTTCTATCAGGTTCACACAAAAGCTGGTCATTGTTAAATACAATAAAGTTACTTCTTCTTTTAAGCTGAAGCCGCTTTAACTAAGCCTTTTAAAATAACTTCGGCAATTTCTTTGGCTTATAAAATTTTGTAATGTCAACGAATACTCGTTGTCATTTTCGTAATGTTCGTTCCAGTAGAGACTTTGTAATCGCAGATACAGCTATAGAAACGCCGTTGAACAATACTGGTGTCAGACGCCTTCGAATAGCACACGCATTAATAGTGCTTGCTCGATAATACTCGCTCGAATAGTAACCACTGAATATTGATCCGAATAGTAATCTGTATAGTGAGATGTTCACTAATCGCCCCATGAGGCCAGATGTGGCACAAGGCCAAGTTTATTGCGGTGTATCTACAATCAAACCTAAGGGCTCGGTCAAAAATTCCCCGTAGACCTCGTAAAAACGGGACGGGTAGCTGTCTACCATCCCCAAATGAAACTCTGCCTTCGGCATAGCCTCGTCTGGGTTCCTTTCTGAGAGTTCGACAAGCCCATCTCCGAAGTAATTCGGACAATGATGATATTCACTAACCGCCCCACGCGGTCGGATGTGGCACAAAGCCGAGTTTATTGTGGGGTATCCGAGCCCGTAGGCTCGGGCAAAAATTCCCCGTAGACCCCGTAAAAAAATGGGGTTGGGTAGCTGTCTACCACAGCCAGACGAGACTCTGCCCTTTGGCATAGCCTCGTCTGGGTTCCTCTCTGCCCAGAGGCAGAGAGTTCGACAATCACGCCTCCCAAGTAATTCGGTGAGTGATCACTTAGACGCCACGCTAATTCTCATATATACATTCCCTTTACCATATAGTGTTCTAATTATTCAAAATGGGATCACCCGTGTTTGCTCTCTGGTGATCTGTGTTCAAACCCCAGTGTCAGCAGCGGCACTTTATTTCTATATAACATAAAACCAATCTCTTAAGCATCAAAACGTTTACCCTTGTTTCTGCAATATTATTCCTTTTTAAAAACTCAAACAACATTTCATAAATTTTCAGCATTCCATAGGACCGACTATAATCAACATCGCATAAAACCGTCCATCTTTAGCATCACATAGACCTATCCATTTTTCAGTATCTCTCAGAGCCGTCTATCATTAGCATCAATTCGGCCACCCATCTTTAGTATTTCAAAAACGCTTCCATCTTTACCGCCCCGTTTTCAGCATCCCATAGAACCCCTGTAATCAGCATCCCATAAGACCGCCCATCTTTACCATCCCATATACCCGCCCATTTCCAGCATCCTGATTGTGGCGGTCCTATGGGGTGGCGAAAATATGTGAGTCTACGTGATGTTAAAGATGTACGGTTCTATAATCAGCATCCCATAGAACCAACAATTTTTGTATCCACCAATTTTCATAGTTTCCCATCATTAGCATCCAATAGACTACGCATCTTTAACATTCCATAGATCCGCCCATCTTTACCATCCTATATACCCGCCTATTTTCAGCATCTAATAGAACCGCACAAATTTAGCATTCATTCTAATCTTTAGAACTCCATATACCAGGCTATTTTTGCACTCCAGAAACCCGCCAATTTTGATACGCCCATCTTCAGTATTCCATAGAACCGCCTATCTTTAGCACTCAACAGATTCACCCATGTGTCACATCCCATAAACCCGCCCATTTCTCCCCACCCATTGACATCATTAAAACGTTGTGGATGGGCACATCTTTTATGTAAACCTTTCAAAATGTCTTCGGTAATTTATATGGTTGATAAAATCAATCCAATAAGCTCTATGTGTTTTAGCGTTGCTTCTCCATCATTATTACTCTTTTAACTGATAGAGTATCCCGTAGGCACGCACATGAGGGTCATGATAAAAATAAGATTAATTGCAATATGTGTTCGTACATTTAACAACTGCACAAATATGTACTTACATATACCGTTATTATTCAGGCAATCTAGAATCACGATAATATCGTTCAATGCATCAAATTTTGGACATTAATATATTTTGTTTTGCCATTTCAAATTTAATTCAAATAACCGGTGACTCGCCTAAGCAGCACCGTCTGTATAAGTAAATATAACCTTCACCAATAAGGCAATCTGATTTTGAGGGGAGGCACGGTGGAGTATGGATAGCTGCACGGATTGAGAAACCGGAGAGCCGAGTTCGAATTACAGTCGAATCCATTACATTCACTTACGTGCTAATACCCTTGGGAAAGGTATGAATCCTCTTTTCTATCGCCAACACCCAGCTATGGGTAAATAGCAGGACAGACCGGTTCCTATAGCCTTGGATTGCAACTGGTCTACCGCAGAAAGAAATAGCCAACTACTGCGGGAAAAATCTGCCTTGTCAGCGTGTATCACGCATAGCACATAACTGACGATATTCAGTCACCCCCCCACGAGGCTGTCATGTAGCACAAGGCCTTTTTAACGTGGGCTTTCCGAGCCATTAGGCACATAACTGACTGATTGATTCTGAGCATATTCTTTCTTTTATATGCTATCTCGCCTTCAGGACGTGTGCCACAACTTCCTATTTTTGAACTCTTAACCTCACACTTTGTTCTTGTTCTGCCATCCATTCCCAAGATGTCAGTAAATTCCAGTACCCCTTTTACTTTCAATGTCATGTGAGTATTAAATTCGCTAGGCCGTCTTTCGTCAGGAACTTCAGCTGTCTCTTTCTAACTGCAATTAATTTTCCTTGTAGTTTCTATTTCCCACCGCTCATATATTCTCTCCATATAATTTGCATTCGCCAGTAGAACCATATCCCAGTCGCTTCAAATCTCTTTTTCGACTGTGAAGAGATTGTCATGCAGTTACTTCCATATAGGAAATTAGATATTACATAGCCGTTCAGCACTCGATGATTTTTTCCAACAAAAGCTTTTTAACACAACTTTCTTTGTTTCCTGTGTCTTTAAACTTTGTTTACTTTCTCGAAGGTATCTACCAGTATTTCTATGCGATACTTATTGGAAAAATCTTTCCTTAAGCACCTTTAACAAACATGTTTCTGTTGAGATGTTTGTAATCTGAATGGTGAAACCATATATTTATTTATTCACTCCTTAATTTAATTAAATTCAAATAAAAGTCATTAATTTAATGCTTAAACCAAATTAACACTGGAAGGATATTAAAAATACGAGAATATTATTATAAGTGTAATTAAATTAAATTAATACATCCATTAAGTTAAGAAATTTAATTGATTAATTGATTAAATTATGTATTCATTTAATTTGCTTGGTTAAAAACTTTTGTTTGTTTATTTTTTTTTTTTTTCATTCTTGTTAATTTCTTGAAGAAAAGAATCGGATTAAAATCTAAATATTTTTATCAAAAGATACGAAAATTATTCATAAACATTATTAGCAGGGAAGGATGAATAATCAGATAGATAGATAGATAGATAGATAGATAGATAGATAGATAGATAGATAGATAGAATAGACATATGAAAAGAAAGAAAGAAAGAAAGAAAGAAAGAAAGAAAGAAATATACCTCGCCACCGTAAGAGGTCCTTCACTGCGTCTGTCCATACCGGACAACAGGAAGTTGTGAATGATTTAGTGGACACTGTCACGTGACAGTTGGAGAGGTAGGCGTGTATGTCTTTGCCGAGTCGCACTAAATTTTTGACTCCTCAATCCCAGCAGAACTCTCCATTTTATTCCGTTTCCAATTTCCTGCCAATAATGCAGACACACTCTTTTATTTTGCAGGGCCACAACTCAGCAGAACCATCCAACCCCAGTATTCCATGCGATCAATATCCGATACTTAGTCTTAGGCTCTGCAGAATCGGTAACTACTTTTAGTGACAGTATTTTGTCCAAGAAGTGGAAGAGCGATTGCAGAACAGCCAATATGTCGAGAAAGAAGGGGAAAAAAAACTAGCCGAGGAAATTGTACTTTTCAACGATTTCTTTGTGTCCAGTCACATAGACGAGATTCCCAAATAAGACTCAATAGGCTTCAATAAAGAATACTTGGTACTGTTTGGGGCTATTGTTTAAAGACTATATTGACGAAAGGCTCAATTCTAAAATAGTTCACCAGTATCATCAAAATCTGACGGCCATATTTAATTTTACCGACGCATATAAGTTCTGTCTGTGTAATCCAATATTTATCTGTGCAATTAAATCTTGTTGTGACCGTAAAAAATAAATAAATAAACATTGATTATGGCGTCAAAAATCAATTATCCTGTCAAAAAATAATTATAATAAAATAATTATAACAAATAAAATTATCATTAATTCACTCATTCTAAAACAAAGAAAATAGACCCCACTTTGCTCCTCTACATACACAAACACGTTACATTCTCACTATCAGACAAGCAGTTCACACGGATAGGTCGCTAATATGTGCGTCAACAAAAGTTCCAATTCCTTTTTCTTTTTCAGGTCATAACAGTAACATTTATCTTTTAGCACTCAAGAAAATTTTCAGAAACTTCTTGTATTTTCTAAATTATCTGGACACTCATTACACATATCTATAAAAACACACACACACACGAGAAATTGTATATACTTTACTTAATTTTTACCTTATTCTGTTGGATTCCAATCCTTATTTGATCTACATTTGACCCGAAACTCACAATTTTACTGAGTATTTTTGTATATATAAATGAAAGTTATATTCATGTTCAGTGTAACGAACAGTAGCAACATCGCAAGAATGAGTAAACAAAGAAGAATAAAAAACGGATTATCTGACAAGAATAATCTACTTTGGTAAGCTTAAGATATACTCGGATCTAAATTCCTAAATGATTACGAGAAGAGTTTGAAAAGTTTGTGTCAACACCTTCCATTAGATTTACATATTTTTGGCACGCACGTATATAATAATAATAATAATAATAATAATAATAATAATAATAATCATAATTATAATATTAATAATAATAATACTATTCATAATAATAATAATAATAATAATGATTATAATAATAATAATAATAATCATAATTATAATAATAATAATACTATTCATAATAATAATAATAATAATAATAATAATAATAATAATAATAACAAATGACTGGATGATAAAATTAGTGAAACAACATGAAAACAGAAAGAAAAAATATTCAATAATAAAAGAAGGCAGTAAATACAAACAACATTTACATTTAGTAGATTCTGTAGTAAATCAAAACAGAAGCCAAGAACCAACTATTGCAGCAAAAGATATGAAAAAGAAAGCCAAGGATAAAGCCCTTGAACAGATGAAACAACGCTGGCAAGACAAACCTCTGCATGGCCAATATCCAGAACGTGCAAATAAACCCAATGTTGATAAAGTTAATACTCATCGATGGTTACGAGCATCTGGATTAAAGTCTGAAACTGAAGGCTTTATTCTTGCAGCGCAAGACCAGAGTCTTTTCACTAGGAATTTTCAGGCAAATATCATAATAATAATGTGGATCCAAAATGCAGGTTCTGTGACAAATACCAAGAAACAATAGACCATCTAATCTCAGGATGTTCTATACTTGCCCCCAAATGAATATAAAATCGTCACGATAGAGTGGGGCAATACTTACACTGGACAATGTGCAAACACTTTGGAAAATGTGTAAGCAAACACTGGTATGAACATCGGCCAGCGCCGTTACAGAAATAGAAGATGTCACCATTCTATGGGATTATACCATCCACACAGACAGAAAAATTGAAGCAAATAGGCCG
This sequence comes from Acanthosepion pharaonis, assembly GCA_903632075.3. Lineage (NCBI taxonomy): Eukaryota > Metazoa > Mollusca > Cephalopoda > Sepiida > Sepiidae > Acanthosepion > Acanthosepion pharaonis. Next base: position 2,745,327 of record CAHIKZ030001724.1, read on the forward strand.
GACATCATTGTCAAAAAACCAGAAAGAAAAAACTTGCCTACTAATTGATATGGCTTGTCCAGCGGATTGTAACATAGCAACCAAGGAATTTGAAAAACTATCAAAATACAAAGACCTGGAAATTGAAATAGAAAAATGTGGAAATTGAAAACAAGAATAATACCAGTGGTAATAGGTGCACTTGGAATTATAAAAAATGGAACAAAACAACACATTGAAAGAATCCCTGAAACCCCAGCTTAAGAGACATACAGAAAATTGTCTTATTAAGTACAGCACACACACTAAGGAGAACTTTGTCTATGTAACGCTAGCAACTTCATCGGAGATAAAAAAAAAAAAAAAAATTAACATGAAATGTGTAATATAACAACACACCACGACCTGCCTTAGGTCTTTTCCGCAGACTTGGTAGGTAGTGTGTCCATAGCAGAAATCGAATGATGATGATGATAATAATAATAATAATAATAATAAACTGAAGGCTTTATTCTTGCAGCGCAAGACCAGAGTCTTTTCACTAGGAATTTTCAGGCAAATATCATACATAATAATGTGGATCCAAAATGCAGGTTCTGTGACAAATACCAAGAAACAATAGACCATCTAATCTCAGGATGTTCTATACTTGCCCCAAATGAATATAAAAATCGTCACGATAGAGTGGGGCAATACTTACACTGGACAATGTGCAAACACTTTGGAAAATGTGTAAGCAAACACTGATATGAACACCGGCCAGCGCCGGTTACAGAAATAGAAGATGTCACCATTCTATGGGATTATACCATCCACACAGACAGAAAAAATTGAAGCAAATAGGCCGGACATTATTGTCAAAAAACCAGAAAGAAAAAACTTGCCTACTAATTGATATGGCTTGTCCAGCGGATTGTAACATAGCAACCAAGGAATTTGAAAAACTATCAAAATACAAAGACCTGGAAATTGAAATAGAAAAAATGTGGAAATTGAAAACAAGAATAATACCAGTGGTAATAGGTGCACTTGGAATTATAAAAAATGGAACAAAACAACACATTGAAAGAATCCCTGAAACCCCAGCTTAAGAGACATACAGAAAATTGTCTTATTAAGTACAGCACACACACTAAGGAGAACTTTGTCTATGTAACGCTAGCAACTTCATCGGAGATAAAAAAAAAAAAAATTAAATTAACATGAAATGTGGCCATAACAAACACCACGACCTGCCTTAGGTCTTTCCGCAGACTTGGTAGGTAGTGTGTCCATAGCAGAAATAATAATAATAATAATAATAATAATAATAATCATATTAATAAACATAATAATAATAATAATAACTCGAGAAGACCAGTCTACACCACCCCCACTTTTAGCTCTTGTGGTACATTTTGTACATTTTGGGGGAAATGAATAAGATCAAATTGTAGTACCTGTTCTTATCAGCTTAATCTGATTCTCTCACTCGTCTTCTATTTCCCTTATTTCTTTCCTTCTTTATTTTTCTTTAATTTTTCTCACTGAAACCAAGTAGTGTCTTTATCACCTTTCCTCGCGATGAAAACGGAATAATTCATTATTTATGAGGTATTGGCAGGGCATAACGGTCGTGCGGATTAACGAAGAGAGGGACAAGCACAATTACAATCGGATAATAATTCTGTCATTCTATTTCTCTCACTCTTTCTTTCTGCCACCCCCTCTTCTCTCTCTCTCTCTCTCTCTCTCTCTTTCTGTGCGTTTGTGTGTGTAATTGTTAACTCTCTTTTGTTCATCTCACTTTCTCTTTTTTCCTTCATATAATAATAATAATAATAATAATAATAATAATAATAATAATAATAATAATTGATGCAAATAAACCAGACAGTCATAAAAGATTTCAAAAAAGGAACCTGTCAACTAATTAATATGACTTGCCTATAGGGTTCTCATATTTCTAAAAAAAAAAAAAAAAAGAATTTCAAAACCTGTCAAGTTATAGGGATCTACAACTCGAAATAACAAACTTAAAACTACCACTACCCCTGTTGTGATTGGAGCATTGGGAAGAAGTGTACCAAAAATCATGTGAATAAAATTCTTGGACACATCCAGCATCTCAGATCTACAAAAGATTACATTGGGCGGAACTGCACATATCATCAGCAAAAGACTCTCTATCTAAACGAAACCTCAGAAATATGCGTAGATAACTCACTTACACTTCCCCTTTTTTATCAAAGACCCCGGAGGGGACTTGGATATTAGAATCCAAAATTACTCTCTGGTGGGATGATGCCAAACAGTAATAATATAAATCTGTATAGTTGATAGGTGGTAGTATACGGACGAACGATTTTATATCTACATATTAGTATATATAAATTTTCAAAAAAATAAATTTCGCTGGCCCATGTGTACAGTTTGAAATTTCAACAAATATCACCTGAAGAAGGCATTTCAACAACTGAAAAGTCGTAAATGTGACGATAAAGATGAGGCAATAGTCCGAAAATGTAAATAGTGTAAATAATAATAATAATAATAATTATTATTATTATTATTATTATTATTATTATTATTATTATTATTATTATTATTTCCTTTGATTTCTGTTGTATACACATTTCCTTCCCCGTCTCAACCCTAAACCTAATTTCAGAAATGCCTTTATGATATTTTCCACTGATCGTTTTTGTAAAACATCACAAACATTTTATATAGATAAAGCTCTTCGTAATGTGTGAGCTGTACTTGTGAGTACATTTTTTTTGTATTTTTTTTAGCCATGGAAAATCAGGAATCCCTACAATGAGTCTATCGGAAATTTTTGCAATCAATCCGGGGGCTCCAACTACAACTGGAATTATTGATGTCCCCATGGGCCACATTTTTTAGATTTCCATTTCAAGATCCTTGTATATGAAATAGTTTTTTGGGGATATTCAAAGATACATTACAATCTGCAGGGACTGCTATGTGAATAAGAAAGCACATTCTGTTCTTGTAGTCTTTGATATCTGGCCGATTAGCTTTGATTCTTCTGTCTCTGTGTATTGTAAAGCTCATAAAATTATCTTTAGTTATGTGCCAGGCGTGATACATGACTGACGAGACAGATTTTTTACCCGCAGTAGGTTGTCATTTATTTCTGCGGGAGACCAGTTGCCATTCAAGGCTATATAACCCGGTCTGTCCTGCTATTTACCCATAGCTGGAAGGAGAAGAATAGGATTCAGAACTTTCCCAAGGGTATGACAGGTCCTATCACTGTAACCGGGTCCACCCTATCATGCCGAGTCTTATATTTAGTTGGTGCTAACACAGTGCAACCTGATATAAAATTTATCACAGAATCTGCATTGGGATCAACACAAATTATCAGTATGGGTGTTTGTTAATTTCTAGTTAGTAAGCATTGGTCCTGTGCAGCAAGAATCAAATAATAATTCTTCTTATTATTATTATTATTATTATTATTTATATTTTCTTTGATTTCTGGCGTTTACACTGACAAAAAAAAAATGATTACATAGATAAAGCCCTTCGTAAGGTGTGGGCTGTACTTGTCAGAACAATTTTTTGTATCTCCTTGAGGCATGGACTTCCATGAATCCCTTCAATTAGTCTACTGGAATCTTTTCCAACCAGTCCTAGGGCTCCAACTACAACAGGGATTGTTGATGTTCCCATATGCCACATTTTCGCGATTTCTATTTCAAGGTCCTTGTACTTTGACAACTTTTTGAATATCTTCAAAGACACATTGCAGTCAGCAGGGACTGCCATATCAATAAGGAGGCACCGTTTTTGTTTGTGGTCTTTAATAACAATATCTGGCCGGTTGGCCTTGATTGTTCTGTCAGTGTGTATTTATTATTATTATTATTATTATTATTATTGTTGCATAAGAGCAGCACTCAAAGAAATGTAACTCCAGGGTACAAATAATGATTTTCTAAGCGTAGCTTAGATGTGGCACTAAGCCGAACGTAAGGGCCACACAGAGAGGATCGAACTCACTACTCAGTCGTAATGGTTCTAGCGAGACAAGCTTGCTAACCATTATACTACCTTGAGGCGCCCACTCCGGCGTACAAATATGCAAAGCCCAATATACCCACCATGGCAACAAATATGACCTGGGCATTGCCTCATAAAAAATATAGGATAATGGTCACAAGTTTTGATAAAAGCATTACATAACCTTACAAGAACCTTCAAGACGAATAACCCAGTTCTCTCTGACCGATGTTGTTCCCAAGAATTTACTTCTGCCTCCCAGTTGCATTTGCCGCCTCCTACTTCAAACTTTAAAAAAAACAACGCTCTCAACACCCAGTCATGATGATCTCTCACTACTCCCGCTCATGAACATGAAAGATACACAGTGCGTCCTCCTCTCGAGCAGTGTTTCTTAAATTTTTCTTCATATGACCCATTTTTGGTGTCAAATAGAAAATCCATGTAACAACAAATACATTTTATTTACAAAAGCAAAATTTAGTAGAAAATATAAATCCTGACTAATAACTACACTAATCCTGTATCAAGTAAAACATCAAAAGCCGAGGTCTTGCAATGCATCGTTTGCTGCAGAAATTCTCGCCTTAGTCAACCAGATGGCAGGAAAAAATAAGTAAGAATGGCATATGTTTTTCAAAGAGCAAGGGAGTGAGGGGTTATTTCAGCCATCCAATCAATTCTTCCTTTTCATTTCTCTCGAACTCTAGGTTGATTTTAAAATTTTGTCAGGTTCATTTGTGGATCAGAGGGTCCACGTTAAGAAACACTGCTCTGTTAGGACATGCCCAACTGATTAGGATCTACCAAATGACAAGCAAATTTGTCGTATCGAACGAGATATTTAATGTAGTCATGAAGACAAAACATGTACCTCTTAACACGCTCAACCAATTAAAATAGAAATGCCATATGAGCCATGTTTTATATCGTATTAGGGTATTTTTTATTGCTAATGTTAACAGTAGTAGTAGTAGTAGTAGTGATGGTGGTGGGAGGGTGTAAATGGACGAACGATTTTAAATCTCAGTATTGACATACAGGATTTTGCTGAAAATAAATTTTAAGGCTACAATAATGGTTTCGTATTAAAACAAAATTGTGTTAATTGAAATAAAGTACAGGCGGCTATTTCCGACCTCAATCTGAATTTTGATTACCAGAATAATTGTACTTATAGTTTTGTAAAGTAAAGAGATCTGGAAAACAAAAATGAAAGCAATTTAAAAAAAGAAAAGAAAAAAAAACAAAATGGCGCTATAATTAACAGAACAAATATGGCGTCCAAACGCAAATTGTAGAAGAAAACACAAAGAAAAAAAGTAATTAAATGAAGTTTTAATTATGTCTATACAAACTAAGATTTAAAATCAATAAATTCATCAATTATTTTGCCATTATTGATCTAAGAAAACAATTAAGAATCAGAAAAATATCAGTGAAGGAATTGTCGTTTATCAATACGATTTCAATTATTTCAGTGGAGAAATTCTACATTGAAAAAATTAATCATGTTTCTTCAAAAAATGAAAAGGAACCAAGAGAAAAAATTGATAGTTAAGTTGATAGACAGGACGGTAGTTTAATATTGTATTTATATATATTTAGAAAAATATGATATAGAAAACTGTACATCAAATGAATGACAAGATAGATAGATAGATAGATAGATAGATAGATAGATAGATAGATAGATAGGAACCGACTGAAATAGACATTTGAAGATGGTTTCACTAGGAAAAAATCAGAATCAATAAATGAATAAATTAAGTAAATAATAAACAAATTAACAAATTACGAATACATAAACACAAGTAAACGTAATAATACCAATCAACAACAAATAAAAAAGCATTTAATAATAAATTTAACAAACACTACAAAATAGCCAATAAATATTTCCACTCAATGGCCCCTTGAATAATTTTACCACCTACCCAATAACCTTTAGAATGATACCCATAATGCATCACTTACCATCATATATAAATAGTCGAGCCAAAACACAACTCACATTGCCTGGCAATTGCTTTTAAGCATGAAACAGACTATCGCCGCTTGGTGTTGACACCAATATATACTTTTATATTTAAATACGCTCTATCCTTGATATCAAGTACTTTAACACATAAAATAGCATACCTTAAAACTATATATATATATATATATATATATATATATATATATATATATATATATATATATAGGATATTAGGTAAAAAAGATAAATTAACTTTAAAAATAATTTTTGTTGTTGTTTTCCCCGACTTCGAAGGTTCTTGGTAATTGGTAATTGGTTCTGCTTTTTAAATATTTCCAAAATATATATCATTTAAAAAACAGAACCCCTTGAAGACTTAAAATTAACATGAAACTTCGAAGTCAGGGAGAACGACAAAAATTGACATTTAAAGTTAAGCAATTTTTTAGATAATATTATTAATGCCCTATTTTTTAATATTATTTTGATATTTTTAATATTTAGCACTATCTTAAATCAAAGAAGGCGTCGTCGTTTTTTTCTACCCAAGTACTTCGATCTCTTCCAAGGTCATCTTCAGGGTTGAATTACAAAAACAAACTTTGATGGTTATAATTATTTTAAAATTTTTAATTTAATCGTTGTAGGTATGGAATTTTTTTGCAAAACAAGCGTCCCAATATAAGGTAGAAATGGAAAATGGCATTAATTATTGGCTAAATTAACTTCAACACGTTGCTGCTACACCTGTAATAAATTTTGATGAGTGTCGCTTGGTTTATTATAAATATAAATATGTCTATTATAAAAATAATGTCTATATTATTCAAGGAAACATGCTTGAATTCATATATATATATGGAACCTATATATATTAATAATTATTGATAATTAACATTTGATGCTGACTGGACGGAAATTCTATGAAACTTTTAATTTTATTTATTATTAATAAATTATATTGCTCTAACCTTTGATATGGAGCATTTCTTTTGCAGGAAACAGACCAGACGTGACAGCGAAAAGTGCGCAAGCAGAAACCTTTTTAAAAATCGCGTGAAATATGTGTTTAAGATTGAGACTCCATGACGCTTTGAAAAACCAATGTTTTGTTTCTTTGTCTCAGAGAAAGCACCTAAATTCATTGGTACCAATTTCTTAGTCCTATGTTTTCTACTGCCAAATTTTGCACTTTTAACGAGAAAGCATCACCCTCGAGCAGCGAAAAGGTCAAATCTAGGCCCCAAGTTTTATTTGCGTCAGCATTAGACTTTGCTTACACTTATGGTCTTGCTCGTTAGCATCTTTCTGTATTTCCAGTTTGGTAGCGGCAATGCTTGGATTCTATCAAGGAATGCCGCGGGGAAAAATAGCAGGTCTTCACTGCCACTGCACAAATAACGCAGTTAATGAAATAAAAAGGCCGTAGCTTTTGGAAAAATGAAATTTCAGAAAAAGAGTTCTAAGTTTGATTTAGCATGATTGTTCGTTGGTCAGTTTAACGTAAAAACAAATTAACATTATTGTTCAACTGTACTTCTATGACGTGTGCGATCAATGTTATCCGCCATTTTCTGCTCTTTTCAACACTTAGTAATTTTTTTTTCTTTTTTCTGTCTCTTCTAATCCATTTTCTGCCAATCATTAAGAAGACTATGCGCTGTTTTCATCTGACCCTCTTGTTTTCAATGTGCCCTGTGAGTGTCAAATTTTCTAGGCCCTCTTTCCTCATTATGCACCTTAGAAATTTCACATTTCTCTTTCTGATGTTAACTGTAAGCGTCATATTTGTTTCCATTTTTCTTTAAATTTCGTCTTTACTCACACATTCATTCCGTGGTATCCTCAGCATCCTGCTGTAGGACCACATCTCTGTTACCTCAAATCTCTTGTTCCACCGAGAAAATTGTCCAGCATTCATTGGCATATAGGAGGACCGATATTAAATAAGAGTTCAGTACTCTATTGTTTGTTTCTAACGACATTTTCCTGTTTCTTAATAATTTTCTTGGCTTTTGGAAGGCATATTTCGCTATCCATTGTGCCTTCGGATTTCAGTACCGCTTCTAAGGTATTGAAATTACTATACTAGTTTGATTTTCGTATCTTCTTCGGATTTCAGTGTCACACTTTCCATCCTCGGTGAAATCACTTTCTAGATAATTAATTTTTGTAATTATTTAATTATTGGTGTTTCCAAATTGTAATATTAATGTTGAGCTCTTGATTTTGCTGAAAAGCATACAGTCTGTCTTAGAATTTATTTTAATTTGTTTTTTTGTTTTTTTGTTTTTTGTTTTTTCGCTTTCCCTTACTAGATCGCCAATAATGAATCCTGGCAGCATTTGTAATGCTATCAGAATTGCGTCATTATAAAGAGTGAATAAATCCGGTGAGAAGACACATCCTTGTCTTACACCCCTTTCTATTTCTGTATATATATTTTTAATTGAATTTACCCCCAAACAAGGCAGTAAAGATACAAGGAGTTACTGGACATGAAAGAATTAAACAAAGAAATAATAAAGAAAGAGAACAATAGAAGAGTAATCAGGAGGACAGTAGAAAAAGAATTGATATTGATATTAATATTTAAAGATCAAAATTGTCTGGAAAGCATGGTGTGACGTCCCTAAACACAGCCTTCGCTCGCTCCTCGCTGCTTCGTTCGGGTGTCGCCGCTCCAAACGTGACGTCCGCCTGTCGCGTCAGTCGTGTTGTCTCGTCCTGTGACGACCAACTGGCTTGGTATCGGTCCCGGCACCCAAATGTGACGTTCTAACCTTTTGGTGATTCGGATGGGAATCTGGTTAGATTCGATGTCAGCCTCGTCGTTCCCAACTCGCTTCCAACGCCTGGTTACCAAAGTAACTGCGTTGATCTCCACTCCACCCACCCACGTTGTGAATCGATCTTAGGCAGACGAAATCAATCCCTGTAGTTCACTTGTTTTTTGTCAATTATCAAAATAACATTTTCAATTGGATTTTTCTTTGGCTAGTCGGTCTGTGGTTTGCTTAATCAGGTGTTTTCCCGCATTAGCGGTTTGTTTATGTATCCCCGATAACACAGCTCGTCGCCAGAACACAACGATTCCTTTATCCACTTAGAATTTTTCTGCCATTGTAATGACAGTTTTTGCCATTTGCTACTTATCAAAATATCCTTTATCCATAGTCGTGGGTGTCCTACTTATCATCCACGTTTGGGTCTCGCCTCTCTTTTCCTTTCTTTCCTTCCTCTCTTTCCTTTCTTTTCTTTTTGCCTCGGGAAATGGTGCCACAATGGACCCAGAAGGAAGTTCACAAGCGAGAAGTGTAGGAAATGAAACTGTTAGCATAGAACTTACAAAACAGTAAATTGGCGAGACCTTGCTGCTAATCTACTACTGTGTTTAAATTCGCTGTCACGTCTGGTCTGTTTTTTTTTTTTCAAAAGAAGTGCTCAACTATTAGCGTAGAACTTACAGTTACATCTCACCAATTTAACTACATATTAATGAAACCTTATTGTCAATCTAGTACTACAATTAAATTCATAAAGTCTAGGTACCATAGCGAAGAGCTCATCCGAAAAATTACCATGAAAGTATTTATACAAAAGGCACAGGGAAGCAACCTTACAGTGGTAAGAAAATGACTAAAGCCGAGACGACAGATCAGGACCAATAATATTGCTGATTCTTCTTTGAATTTTATCCAAAATTTCTAAATTTTAAGAGAAACGGACCATATGTTGCAGCAACATTCTAAGCATGGACAAATGGTAAGCTTATAGGTATGTAAGATAAATTCTAGAGTGAAAAATTTTCTAGCACGACACAGTGAAAAGACTTTTTAGCAGCTGACCTATTAATAAATTCAATATAGTCATTCAATTTTATGTCCACCCAAGAAGGCACAACGAGTTACTCTCCTGGAAGTAAGCATCAGCCATGCTGATCGAAGGCATAAAAAAAGGATTCTCTCAGATGATTAATACTAAATTAATTTTCTATCCGTATGGAGGCGATCTGCTTCTATTATAAGTTCTAGATTAGTCTAATATTCTCCCTAAATATATCAAGTTTACCTAGCCGTTCCAACAATTCTTTATGGAGTACGTAGGCACTCATATATTGAACTCACGTTGATAGATAAATATGAACAGACTGATACATAGATAAAGAGAAAGATCATAAGAGAGAAATGAATAGACATCACATAGATAGATAGATAGATAGATAGATAGATAGATAGATAGATAGATAAGGAACAGATTGTGATAGATAGATAGATAGATAGATAGATAGATAGATAAGGAACAGATTGTGATAGATAGATAAGGAACAGATAGATAGATACATAGATAGATAGATAGATAGATAGATAGATAGATAGATAGATAAGGAACAGATTGTGATAGATAGATAAGGAACAGATTGAGATAGATAGATAGATAGATAGATAGATAGATAGATAGGGAACAGATTGTGATAGATAGATAGATAGATAGATAGATAGATAAGGAACAGATTGTGATAGATAGATAAAGGAACAGATAGATAGATAGATAGATAGATAGATAGATAGATAGATAGATAGATAGATAGATAGATAAGGAACAGATTGTGATAGATAGATAAGGAACAGATAGATAGATAGATAGATAGATAGATAGATAGATAGATAGATAAGGAAAAGATTGTGATAGATAGATAGATAGATAGATAGATAGATAGATTTGATTTCCTTAGATGTGGCTACTTCATTATTATAAATTTGTTAGTACAAGTCCTGATGCTTTTAATTTCAGCTCCCAGGCCGTTTTTCAATTCTATAACCGAAATGGAAAATATATACTCGGTCGGTTGTAGAATAGAAAAACGACCTGGGAGTTGAAATTAAATTGCTATAGAACACAGACTGTCTTGCTATTTACCCAAATCTAGGGGAAGAAGAGTATTCATGCCTTTCCCAGGGGTATTAGCACGTAAGTGAATGTAATGGATTTGACTGGAATTCGAACTCGGCTCTCCGATTCTTCAACACGAGCCGCTATCCACTATGTCTCCACTCATACCTTTCCCAAGGGTATTATGTGAATGTAATGGATTCGACTGGAATTCGAGGAAGGCCGAATTTAACGTGGGGTATCTGAGACCGTAGGCTCGGCTAAAAATTCGTCGTACACGGCGTATAAAACGCGGTCGGGTAGCTATTTCCCGAGACGACACTCTGCCCTTCGACACAGCCTCGTCTAAGGATCCTCTCTGCCCGAATGCAGAGAGTTTGACCAGCACAGGTTGAGCAAATTTGCAACTGCAGAATGTCTACCAAACGCGGTCAGATGTGGCACAAGTCCGAATTTAATGCAGGATATCCGAGCCCGTAGGCTCGGCCAAATATTTCCCATAGACCCAGTATAAAAAGGGGGTTCGGGTAGCTGTTTCTCAAGACGATACTCTGCCCTTCGACATAGCCTCGTCTGGGGATCCTCTCTGCCCAGAGGCAGAAAGTTTGATCAGCACAGCTGGAGACGAATTTCTAACTGCAGACCAACATAAAAGTATTTACTACTGTATTTATGTGAATATCGCCTGTACAATAATGCTACACCATAAGCTCTTCTGTTTTCAGAGTCCAATTTTTAGTACATTTTTGTGCAATTTAAAGATTATGCGGAATCTTTGTTACCCACATTTCTTCGGCACCGGCCATTGATGGAACCTTCTGTTCTTATCAATACTATTGCGTGAGAGAGCAGCACGCAAACACGTGACGTAGTAATACAGTTATTATTATTATTATTATTATTATTAACAGTTTGTAGTAGTTGTAGTATTTCCTCTTACTCATTTCCTTCCGGTTCCCAACCAGAAAACTAAGGTCAGAAATGGCATCATAACATTTTCCACTGGGCACTTTTGTAATAAAAATAAAACAGCCTAATATCTCACGCGTTATCGTAAGGTGTAAGCTGTACCTTTGAAAACAACTTTTGTTATTTCTTTAAGGCATGGGCTACCAGGTATCCCTTCAATGAGTCTATTGAAAACTTTTTCCAATCAATCCGAGGACTGGAAACATAATTGGAACTATTGATGTTTTTATGTGCCATGATTTTTGAGCTTTCCACTTCAAGATCCTTGTATTTTGATAGATTTTGGAGATCTTCATAGATACATTACAGTCTGCAGGGAACGCCATGTTAATAAGAAAACACATTCTGTTCTTGTGGTCTTTGATCTTTGATGTCTGGGCGATTATCTTTGATTGTACTGTCTGCGTGTACTGCAAACTCCCATAAAATTGTTACACATCCCATGTCTGCAACCGGGTCTGGGTGGTGTTCATACCAATTTCCTGCAGTTTCCTTTCCGTAAGAGTTGCAGATTTTCCAATGCAGATATTGGCCCACTCTGTCATGCCGTGTTTTATATTCAGTGGGTGCCAATACCGTGCGACCTGATATAAGATAGTCAATTGTTTCTGGATATTTATCACAGAATCTGCATTTTGGACTAACACAATTTTTCAGTATGTTTGCTTGGTAATTTATAGTTAGTAAGCATTGGTTCTGTGCAGCAAGAATAAAACCTTTGTACAAAACTACTACCACTAATACTACTGTACCCATGTCGTCAAAAATGACGGCAATTGTTAGAAAATTAGATGCAATAAAACAAAATTCTGGAAACAATATATCGAGATTCAATAAAGTGGAGGTAAAGTATTCACAATTAAAATAGAGTCCAGTGAACCGTTTATTTCATCCGTTCCCTTTATATTTTTAGACGTTCGCTGGTGACTATGATTCACTGATTACTCCTGGTATTATAGAAATCGCTTTTTGCTCCATATTTTTTCATGTTAAAAAAATTTATGTGTTTAATATAATAGTGAGATGGAAATATCTTTCGGAAGAAAAAGATTAACAGCAGAACAAAAAAGACGGCGGCGACAAAGTTTATTTCAAGTTGAAGTCAGACGATCACTTAATAGACATTAATATCTGAATGCCTCACATGAAAAGCTTGAACAAATAAGGCTATAATCTAAGAAACGTAGGATAAAGGAACTAAGATTTGTTTTGCTCAGTAACTAATTTTGTCTAAATGCATATATATATTTTATTTGTATCGCCTATTAAAACGAGTAATGGGAGCAATCAATTATAAATTTACTAAATTAAGATGAATTACCAACCCACTTCTCAAAACAGATGGGACATGAAATATATAAGTAAAACACATTTATATTTATTATACGGTTTTATTATTATTATTGTCATCATCATCATCATTCGATTTCTGCTATGGACACACTACCTACCAAGTCTGCGGAAAGACCCTAAGGCAGGTCGTGGTGTGTTGTTATGGCCACATTTCATGTTAATTTAATTTTTTTTTTTTTTTTTTTTTCCGATGAAGTTGCTAGCGTTACATAGACAAAGTTCTCCTTAGTGTGTGTGCTGTACTTAATAAGACAATTTTCTCTATGTCTCTTAAGCTGGGGTTTCAGGATTCTTTCAATGTGTTGTTTTGTTCCATTTTTTATAATTCCAAGTGCACCTATTACCACTGGTATTATTCTTGTTTTCAATTTCCACATTTTTTCTATTTCAATTTCCAGGTCTTTGTATTTTGATAGTTTTTCAAATTCCTTGGTTGCTATGTTACAATCCGCTGGACAAGCCATATCAATTAGTAGGCAAGTTTTTTCTTTCTGGTTTTTGACAATAATGTCCGGCCTATTTGCTTCAATTTTTCTGTCTGTGTGGATGGTATAGTCCCATAGAATGGTGACATCTTCTATTTCTGTAACCGGCGCTGGCCGATGTTCATACCAGTGTTTGTTATTATTATTATTATTATTATTATTATTATTATTATTATTATTATTATTCTAGTAACTTTCTCAATATCTTCTGAGTATCCTAACCACACCGAAGACTAAACAATCCTTCCTCAAAATCTGAATTTTTGCAATGTTTATTCTAATGTTATGGCCACGATTCTATCTGTCAGTTGTTATGTACACCGCTCTCATCTTTACGTTGCACTGTTTTTTCAGAGTTTCCGGGTGAGGACTTGGTAGTTTCAATTTTTTGGAATGACTTAATTTTTTACAGATTGATCCGTTGGTACAACCATTCTTCTTAATCGTTTTCTCGACTAAAGCCAAATGATCCAAACATGATCTTAAACGAAAGGCACTAGACTCGCATGAGAGAATTTTTAAATCTAAGGGCAGAAATTTATCATGGGTGGTATTTTAGTCATATGTGTAAGTTGAAAATATATTGATGAAAGGAAATATGGAAAGTTTGGGTGCAATAAAGAAAGCCTTAAATAAATATGGAAAATTCGGAGACAATAAAGAAAGCCTCGAGTCGTAAATGGAAGAATATATCCTGGGACTTAAAATCGTGTGACAAGATTATGTGCTCTGCCTTCATTAGACGCCATGTAACAATGACGCGTTCTTTTGCCATATCACAAAGACCTACTGTTTAATGTTTATTCCACTTCTTTCATCTTTTCTTATTTTTTCTCTCTCTCTCTAATTTCCAGCCTCTTCTTTTCTTTCTTCTTCCTTCATTTCTCTTTTCTTTTTCTACTCTTTTGCCTTTTTAAATTGATTTTTTTTTTTGCTTCTTTTTCTTCTTATCTATTTCTGTTCTTCTCTTTCCTCTTTCTCCTTATTTTCTCTCCTCCCACTGACTCTCATCCTCTTTTACAAGTCCTCCTCTTTCTTTTTTTGCTTCATTTTCTCTATCTCAGCTTCTTCTTCATTTTTTCTCCCCCTCCCTGTGTCTTTTCATTGTTTTTCTCCTTCTTCTCAGCCTCACTTCCCTCCCAGTTTTTATTTGTACCTCCCGGGCGCCTGATGGATTATTAATGGCCGCGCCTGAATCTGTAGCCCAATCGAGGCAGAAAGTTGGTCATCCATGCGAATCCGTGGCGATAAAAGCGTTTCAGTCCAAAACTCAAATCTTCCGCGCCGAAAATCCCCGCTTTAGGATTTAAGATGATTTCCTGATCAAAACACACACACTCAAAACACGCTGACACACACAAGCACAAACACAGACATACAAACACGCTGAGACAAACACAGGTATATGCACGCATACACACGCACATGACATAAAAGCCACTCACACACACACACATATTCCCACACGCACAAAAATAACTCATGCACAGACATAACCCACACCCACATATATACACAAAGATAAACTGGAAAAAAACACATACACACAAGCAAAACTGTGACAAGCACAAGTAAACATGCAAAAAACCACAGCGATACAACTACACACTTACACATACTTAAAAACTCATACACAGACGAACACATACAAACACAAATACATGACCATAACTCACAGCTTTACATACATCCAAGCACACATTGGCAGGGAACACATACACAAAATTACACATACACACACAAAAGAAACTGACACAAGCATACACAAATATACATGAAAAGCATATACACACGCACAAAAACGAAGACACACACATATACACCCTCAAATATACACAATACAAAACACAAATACTGCCGCACACTGAAACAAACACATACACACGCAAACATACACAGAGACCCTCATATGAAAATAGATAAAAATCACGCTTTATACGCTTTTGAAAATAGATGATTATGGCTCTCCACAACTCCCTCTTCTTTATAGCTCTGAACATTTTTTGTCTTTTTACTATCCCTTTCTGTTTTGGCATCAATTCTTATATAGACTACTCGATGTTTCCCTTTCTTCCGTTTTCCTTCAGTATATCCTGTGGGTGGCAAATTCTCCAAGCCCACTTTTCTCATTAAATGTCGTTGAAATTTCAACCGTTTCTTTCGGATTCTAAGTAGAAGTTGTCTAAATTTTCCTTAAAACCTCCTCGTTTATTACAGGATCTGTCCATGGTATTCCCAGGAAACTTCTATAGAACAATATATCTATTGCCTCAAGTGTCCTCGTCATCTGTGAAGAAATTGTCCAGTATTCACAGAAGAATTTACATTACATAGCTGGTCAGAACACTTTGTTTTTAATTCAATTGTCCTGTTTCTTAAAATTTTAGTTTTTGAAAGCATCTTTAGTTTGTCTGGTAAATAATAATTAGTAGTATGAATTACTTTCTGTTGAAAATATTCCAATGAAATGTATTTATTAAAAATATAGATAAATTCTATTTAATTTATAGTAAAAATACTTAAAATGAGATAAATATTTATTAATGAAGGAGATGTTATTTAAAATCATAACATACTAGCCTGCTTCAGTAACAATTATTACAACGTTTTCTTCTGCTGGGAAACATGCAAGTCGGACACGACCGGCTTAGACCTTTCGAACAGAAGCCATTGACTCAGTCTAGTCAAGCTAACTCGAGTTTATTACTGAATTACAAAGGTATATTCATATTTTTTGCGTTTTCTGTTTCTTTTTATGTCTTAATGAGATCAAAACACTGTTAAAGTGTAAAAATAGGTTTTAATACCAGAAATACTTTGTAAAATATTATTATCAGCAATACTTTTTTGAAAAAAATATTACCAATAATACTTTTATGAAAAAAAAAACTATTACGAGCTATACATTTTTGAAAAAAAAATATTACCAGCAATACTTTTTTGAAAAAAAATTATTACCAGTTATACATTTTTGAAAAAAAATATTACCAGCAATACTTTTTTGAAAAAAATAATATTACCAACTATACATTTTTGAAAAAAAAATATTACCAGCAATACTTTTTTGAAAAAATATACTACTAGCTATACATTTTTGAAAAAAAAATATTACCAGCGATATGTTTTTGAAGAAAAAAATATATTATCAGAAATACATTTTTGGAAAAAAAATATTACCAGCAATAAAAAATTTTGTCGGCATTAAATAACCTATCGAGGATGATATGCCGTAAACCAAACCAAACCAAACCAAACTAAACCAAACCAAACCAAACCAAATCCTGGAAGAGCTACTGGACTTGAAAATCCTACTTTCTTAAAAAAAATATTGTTTGCGTGCAAGATTTTAACAAAATTCAACCGAAAGCAATACTAGGTGTTCGATCAATAAATGCCAAATATTTCCTCATAGGGAAACGGATAAAGCTATTATTGCGATTATCTTTAGATATGGTGTGGCACCAACATCTAGTTGAATGGTAAGGAAAACTAGACGTAATTCGCAAAGATATTAGAATAATCCAGAACTTATATTGGAAGCAAACCGCCATCATAGGGATAAAAAAATGAGTTGAATAGGTACACAAAAACAGAAAGGGTACATAAGACAAGGATGTGTCTTCCCACCAAATGTATTTCAACCTCTGCAGCGAGGCAATCCCAAAGGAGATGGCGGGATTATTATCGGTGGAAGTGATTTTAGCAATATAATATACATAGATAACACTTTATGACAGACGCAGAAGGAAAACTACATCTAGACAATGTAGTGAAGGAAAGCTAGAAGAAAAGGCGAGACTTCTTTTTATACTATGTGCCGTGTACCTTCGGAAAGATGGCAATCATGGCTCTCCGCTATTTTCTGTCATTCGTAGCTCTAAATAAATGTTGCCTTTTGTTATCTCTCCTAAACCATGTTCCGCCATCCATCAAGCTCGCTAGGTAGGTTATGTGTTGCTTTTCACTGTCCAGCTTGCCTTCAATCTGTCCTGTGAGTATCAAATTTTTCATGCCATCTTTCCTCATTATGTGTCCTAGAAATTTCAATTGTTTCTTCCTGATGTTAAGTATAAGTTTCCCTTTTGTTTCTATTTTCTCTAGAACTTCCTTGTGGCTCAAATGTTCGGTCCATGATGTCTCAGCATCCTTCTTGTATCCTTAAAGAGGTTACAAACATACAAAGGTTGTACTCGAGTGAAGGAACAGCAACACGCGCGTAGATGAAAGAAAGAGAGGTTTATTGTGGAAAAGAATACACTTCTGAAAGACAGGGAATCTAGTGGCAGGCAAGTAATTCCTGAAGCAAGAATATTTACCAACCACCCCACGAGGTCAGATATGGCTTTAGACCGAATTTAATGTGGGGTATCCGAGCCCGTAGGCTCGGCTAAAAATTCCCTGTAGACGAGGTATAAAACGGGATCGTGTAGCTGTTTCCAGAAATGAGACTCTGCTTGTCGACATAGCCTCATATGGGGATCCTCTCTGCCCAGAGGCAGAGAGTTTGACCAGCACAGCTTGAGACAAATCTCCAACTAATTGCCAAAGCAAGGATATCTACCAACTACCTCACGTGGTCAGATGTGGCCCAAGGCCGAATTTAATGTGGGGTATCCGAGCCCGTACGCTCGGTTAAAAATTTCCCGCAGAAAACGGGGTCGAGTAGCTGTTTCCCGATCAGAGACTCTGCCCTTCGTTATGTCCTCGGAGTCGAGTAGCTGTCTACCACCCCAGATGAGACTCTGCCTATCAGTATAGCCTCGTCTGGGTTTCTCTCTGTCCGAAGGCAGATGGTTTGAATAGCGCAGCAGGAGACGAATCTCCAAGTGCCGAAGCAAGGTCATTTACCTTACCTTCCCGCGAGACAGGATGTGGCACACCGCCGTTTTTTTAATGCGGGGAAAAACCGAGCCCGTAAGCTCGGGCAAAAACTGCCCGTAGACCCCGCTACAATGGAGCCGGGTAGCTGTCTTCCACCCCAGACGAGACGAGACCATAGTCTCATCTGGGTTCCTCTCAGCCCAAAGGCAAAGAGTTCGACCAGCTTAGCTGGAGACGAATCTCCAACCAATTGCCGAAGCAAGCCCCAGGCATATCCTGTTCTCACTATATATAGCTACTGATATTGTCAGTCCACATAAGACGATAGGGAATGTGGGACATTACAGCGCTTCTATAGAAGCACATTTCTGTTGCTTCAAATCTCTTCTTCATCTGTGAGGAGATTGTCTAGTATTCATCATCATATAGGAAGACTGATAGATATTACGTAATAGTTCAGTACTCTTTGTTCCTAATGAAAATTTTCTTTCTCTTAATACTTTTCTTGGCTTTTAGAAGGCATATTTCGCTATCCCAATGCGCTTTCGCATTTCATTGTCGCACTTTCCATCCTTTGTTAAAACCTTTCCCTGATATTTCAATTATGGTATTTTGGCATCCCCAGTTTGTAATTTTCCATGTTGAACTGTCCCTTGTGCTAACAACCATTCATTCTGTCTTCTTGCCATTGATATTTAGTAGTTTTCTTTCTTGCATTTCTTTAAAAAAAGATGCGACCTATAAACAGAAGATGCCAAAATCAAACAAGTACATAAGATTAACTATTTGGGAAGTGTATTAAAGTATTTTAACAGAAAATGCAACATCGCAAAAAGAAGTCGCATTGGAACAACAAACGTTGCTTTCCTAAAGCTAAGCAAAGTATTAAGAAACAATAAATTTCAATAAAAACAAAGCGAAGAGAGCTGAAGTGATTGCTAGTTAATTTCCTCGCAGATAAATAGAAGACTGGAGGCAGCAGAAATGTGTTCTACAGAAGGATGCTGAGGACACCATGTAGGGATCACGTAAGCAGAATATAACTTTTAAGGAAAATGGAAACAAAAAAACACACATGCTAAAAATGAGGAAGTAACAATTGAAATTTCCTGGACACATGAGGAAGGGTATAGCCTTTGTAAAATTTGACATCCACCTGAGATATCGAATGAAAAGAGAGAGGCGTGAATGCACTTTTTTTTTTTTTTATTCAACAACCACAGAGCCCATCCGTGGTTTATACTCCAACTATGGATAGCAGACCTTAGTTTCCGGGAGAGAGTACGTAATCTGTCATGAACAACGCCAGTACGCTCAAATCTCGGTCACGATTGCTTGTGACTTCTAGCAAAATGATCAAAAGCTTCGGAACATTTCTGCCTGTCTACTTTCAGTCGCAAGGTTGGGATCAACCCCTGGGGTAGGGTTTCAGAGACCTTCCTGGAAAACTGACCTTAGGAGATACGAACAAAAGTCTCATGGCCGGAAAGTAAACGTTCTAAGCACTCGGCCACGCGCTCATATACATATATTGAACAAACACACACACACGTACATACAAACACATACGTACATAAATGTACACACACACACACACACACACACACACACACACACATACACAACCAAACACACACACAAACTCGTTTCCATAACTGAATATGTTAGCTCTATCACTGATATTGACCGCTTTCGAATAAGTACCGCGCACATATAATATACATAGAAATTATATATACACATATGTATATGCATATATATGTGTGTATATATATATATATATATATATATATATATATATATATATATATATAAGTAGAATATGGATACTATAATGACAAAGTAAAAGATAAATATATATAAAACTGACCCAACATATATATATAGATAGATAGATAGATAGATAGATAGATATGAATTTCCTGAGTCAGATAGATATAAACAAAATGAGATAGATAGATAGATAGATAGATAGATATAGATAGATAGATAGATAGATAGATAAGTATTCTAATAGAAGTTAAAAATGGTACTTCAAAGAACAGTTGCTTTTGAATATGTTATATGATATTTAATTAAAAATAAGAAAAGAAAGAAAATTGAGAAAAACACGTTCATTCGTACGGGGATTTAAAAAATAACAATGAAAGATGAACGAAAAGAAACAATCTGAAAATAAAAGAAAAAAAAGAATGAAAGAAAGAAAGAAAGAAAGAAAAAAGAAAGAAAGAAAGAAAGAAAGAATGGATGTAAGTAAGTCACTGAAAGGAAAATACTAACAGAGCCTAATAAAAGAGAGTGATAGAATAAAAAAGAAAATGAAAAAAGAGAAAGAATAAAAGAAAAAGAAAAAGAGAAACAAAGGAAAAATGAAAAATGAATGAAAAGAAAATCTACAACAAAGAAAGAAAGAAAGAATCGGAAAGCATGTAGGATAAAAGAAAGATGGAATAAAAGCAATATGAAAAATAGAAAGAATAAATTTGAAAAAGAAAACAAATTATAGAAAAATGAATAGAGACGGCCTACAAAAAGAAAGAAGTAAAGAAATGAATTGCGATACGATAATCAAAAAGAAAGAATAAAAAACAAAATGAAAATTGTAGACTAAAATACAAGAAACAAAGAATGAATGAAATCTTTTAAAAGAAAGTAAAATGCAACATAATAAATCATGGCATAATACTCGCATGAAAAATGAAAAAGAAAGAAACGAATATACAGAAAAGAAATATAAACTGCTTTAAAGCAAAAAAAAGAAACAAACTGAAACCACGAGAAAAAGAAGAAAGTGAAAAGTGAAAGATTAAAATAAAAATAAAGATGAAAGAAAGAAAGTAAATAAAAATATGAAGGATGTTAGCAAATATATACACTAAAAATGTTTTTTATAATAGATAGAAAAATACAAACGCGCTAAATCGTACTTTGTTCTATTTTGTAATTATAAGTTGTTCATTGTAACTACGGGCCATCGTTTCTTTAACAATCAATTCAAATGGAATCGTCTCCAATTATCTTTATCCGATCATCTGAGATTTGATGGCAAAACAATCCAGGGCGCCATATTACAAATGAAAAAACAAAACGGATGAACGAACGACAAAAACAAGGCTGTGTTTATATTAGACGCAATGCCTACGAAGCGTTACGAAGCGCCATTGTTGCGGCCTGCACTACGCATGCGCAATTTTTTAATTGCTAATTTCTTTTCGATCTTTGCCTCAGATTTAAGCCATATTTATTCGAGGTCTTTTATTTCAATGTATTTTATTTTTAATTTTATACGGACGGGTAAAATTGGTGTTA
This sequence comes from Acanthosepion pharaonis, assembly GCA_903632075.3. NCBI lineage: Eukaryota > Metazoa > Mollusca > Cephalopoda > Sepiida > Sepiidae > Acanthosepion > Acanthosepion pharaonis. The sequence goes on from CAHIKZ030001724.1 coordinate 2,767,128, forward strand.
ATCAAAGCAGAAAAATGGAGCTGTGAATTGATTGTAACGTTAAATGAATTTGTTTTTTTTTTTTTTTCTCTCTCTCTCTCTCTCACACACACACACACACACACACACACACACACACACTCACACACATTATTTCTCTTTCTCGCTTACTTATTTCATATATATATATATGTGTGTGTGTGTGTGTGTGTGTGTGTGTGTGTGTCTGATTGAATAAATTACAAAGATTATGCTTGCTTATTTTTATCATAATCCTTTCATATTCACAAATATTTTTCCGTATATTACAATTAAGTAAGGCAAGAAATGCACTGTAGCAGTGAGACTCACTTTTAATTCCCAAGTACTTTCTATTTGTTACAGTGCATTTTTTCTTTATTTAATTGTAATATACAGAAAAATATTCGTGAATATGAAAAGATTATCATAAAATATAAGCAGGCATAATCTTTTGTAATTTATTCAATCAGACATGCCTAAAAGAGAATTTGCTGCCTAAATACACACACACACACACACACACACACACATATATATATATATATATATATATATATATATATATATATATATATATATATATATTATTTTAGCAAATATGTTGATATAGATCCGACAGTATGAAGAAAATATGGAAAAACAAAAATCCAAATATGCTAGTATGCTGTTTTAATGTTGTTTCAATGTCGACGTCAGACGTTTCGGTCTAGTAGACCTTCTTCAGGACATGGTTATTAAAACATAATTAAAATTAGACGATATTCAAGTCAACATGAAAAATTTCAGTTATTCTGTTTTGATTAGTCTTATGTCTATCGTCTTTTCATGTTGACTTGAATATCGTCTAATTTTAATTATGTTTTAATAACCATGTCCTGAAGAAGATCTACTAGACCGAAACGTTTGACGTCGACATTGAAACAACATTAAAACAGCATACTTGCATATTTGGATTCTTGTTTTTCCATATTTTTCTTCATATGTATTATATATATATTATATATATATATATATATTATGCAGCCAATATGTGTACATATTTGTGTATATGTATATATGTGTGTATACACATATATACACACACATTCACACATCCATTATATATATATATATGTGTGTGTGAACAAGTACTAATTTCTTGATATACAGGGTGCTAAAAACAGGAGAAGGAAGCAAATGTTAAGGAAATGTGAGTGGAGAAACCATGCTAACATTTTGAACAGTTAGAGAGAAAGGGAATTGTGACAAGATCTTGTCACATCATGTCACAATGTGATACATAAAGTGTAACATGTCATGATGTCATGACATTTTTACGCACATGTACCCACCCGCAAACCAACCGTCATTCGAGCAAGTAGTAAGAATTTTAATCAAGTTTCCGCTTAATCATTACTTTTAAATAGGTACCTCCACAAAATCGTTAAAAATGCGAATACCGTGATGCAAAAAAATAGAATAAACTTAATGAAAATACAGTTAAATCATCGAAATCTTTGTTATCATTAAGGGGAAGGATCAAAGTAATTTTTTTTAATATTTAATTAATTTTTAATCCTTTTTAGACCATTCGAAATTTTCATTTTGGAAGTATTATAAATTAACAGGGAAAATTTTAGCGTCTTTTTGCGATGACAGACATTAATTTGGAAATTCTTGCAAAAATCAAATTTTGTCACATTTTCAGGACTTATTCACAAATGAATGAAATCATGTTAGAAATGCTTTTTTAGATGATCTTGGTAAATTTCTTTTTTACATTTCATCCCTTTACTTTTTTTTATTACAACTCGAGAAATTCAGTGTGATATTTTTTATTGACTATATTAGTTAAAACAATGATTTTGATGGAAGAATAACTAAGTGTAAATCAATAATAGATTAGTCATTTCTGATTTTATATATATATATATATATATATATATATATGTGTGTGTGTGTGTGTGTGTGTGTGTTTGTGTGTGTGTGTGTGTGTGTGTGTTTAATCATTTCACCCCGAGCACAGCAATAACGCCACTGTGACGTAAGGGGTTACTGGGTATGAGAGAATATGCGAAAAAGAAAACATTATTAAGGAGAGAGAAAAGTAAAAGAACAGGAATTAAGAAAACAGAATATCAATGTTGTTTGGAAAGCGAGAAACCGGAAGCGAGTTCCACAAACGAGAGGTGCGAGTGAAGAAAATTGTTTACATAGATCTTAAGATTACATCTAGCAATTTCAACTGTAAAAAGATGAGACCTAGCCGCCAATCTTACTACTGCACTTAAATCCACAAATTCTAGGTACCAAAGAGGAAAGTGATATTTATTCTTTGATAATACAGAAATATGGTACAAGGCCAAAAGGAGGGATCAGACGGCTTGTCTTCTTCTGTCTTACAATTAGACACAATTACTGACCAAAACATACTATGTAATTCCTTACACCAAAACAACGCATTCTTACTACACTCACCATAATACCTCTAAGTCTCTATAAAGTTCTAACTAGTCCCCATATGTACTGAAAATGTTTATAGAAAAGATAAATGGAGGATATGTTACGGCGGTACGAAAGTGAGTGACGCCGAGATGCATATCTTTTTATTTTATCTAGAATCTCTAAATACATAGCAGAAGCTATATATGGTGAGTACAGGATATACCTGGGGGCTTGCTTCGGGAATTACTAGCCTGCCACCCGATTCCCTGTCTTTCAGTAGTGTATTCTCTTTTACAATAAACCTCTCTTCTTTCATCTGCGTGCATGTTGCTGTTCCTTCACTCGAGTACCACCTTTGTATGTTTTTTAACCTCTTTAAGGATACAACAATTAAATTTCTCCGAAACATAATGAGGAAGGAGAGCTTGGAGAATGTGACACTCACAGGACGTGTCAATGGCCAAAAGGACAGAGGAAGACAGCTGGCCACCTACCTGTTGATTTTTGTGGGTATGAATGGATAAGAAGGAAAATGATACTTAGAGCTACATGCGATAGGGGTTATGGAATCATTCTGGGTATGACGATAAACTACATCCGGCAGCAAGGCTTCTGTTCGGGAGGTTTTCAGGAGCATGGAACCATCTCTTAATTGCTGTTGTTCACAGGTCCGCCTTGGTAGCACATGTTAAACCTCAAACTGGCGTCAAAACACTACAAGTATCAGAAATACATGATTGCCAGCAATACATTTGACTCTCGACAATTATTGACGCATTTTTCTAAAGAGGGTTTTGTCGAGAGTCAAATGTATTGCTGGTAATCATATATATATATATATATATATATATATATATATATATATATATATATATATATATATATGCGAACCTATCCTAAAAAGTTTTGTCAACCCATTAAGGTTGATGTACCGTAAATTAATTACTTAAGTAAAACATGTGACATTTCTTTAGCAAATGCATTTGTTTGTGAATGCTGAGATAAAACAGGGGCAAAAATATTTTCTCTGGACTTTTGAGATGAGGAATTATATTATTTACACTATTTATTGTCTTCATCTTTATCATAAGGTTTCGGCCTTCCTCATGTCAGGTCAGGAATATCTTCAAATTATATGTAATACCTCTCCTTCTGTTCCTCCTAACACTTTGCTTAGTTATGTAGACATATATGATATATAGTTCTCCACGTGAGACATGCGTATATATATATATATATATATATATATATATATATATATATATATATATATATATATATATATATATATATATATATATATGGTTTTTGTGTATGTCTTGTGACATAAAAGTCTCTCTGAGAACAAAGCATGTTTGTCATTCTTTTTCCTTCCAGCCATTCCGTTCCGTCCTATCTGTGAGCTACAGTCTTGTTATATCACGGATATAACAATGGCCATAACGAGGAAAATGTAATGGGAAGAATAAATATTTCTTTCCCTCGCTCTCGTAAAACAAGGGATAGGAATTATGGAGAGACATGATCATCTACATCCTGAAGGGAAATGACACATGGAAGATATACGTTTGTCATATTAAGAGTATGACAGACACAAATAACATGCAACAAACAAATAACCATAATGACTTATTTATAAATTTTATTAAGTCAACATTAACAATAGCTATAATCATTCTTGTTAATATTTTAAGTGAATTTCAAAGAAAATATTTAGATGTTTATACAGTGATTTTTCTTCTTTCTCTTTCTATGTAATGAACTGGTCTAAGTATATTTACAGATTTCCAGAGAATTGAAGCGTTTCCCAGTAAGTAGGGATCGAAATAATTGGTGATCCTGAAGTATAAGATCAGGTGAGTATGATGGATGTCGTTGGACATTCCAGTCAAGTTCTACCTGATCTGCAGAGAGGTAGGACGCCTAACGTTGTTTGGTTTAAAACTGTTGTAGATTTGGACACGGTGTACTTCTGGTCCTTCCCTACTACTGTGAAAATAGATTGCTTCTACCTATAAATAGATAACCACATTAGAGAAGGATTTGAGTAGTATTCCATTTACTTAAGTATTTCCGTTCTATTTATGAGTATTTCATAAACAACTTCTCTGTTTCCTCTACCTAGTCTTCTGTTCCTTCGATACTCTCTATAACTACGACCGTCTTAATTCTCGGCTATTTTGAAGAAAGACAACATTAGAAGAAAAACGAAGAAAAAATGATGAACAAAAGCGTGAGAAGAAATAGGAGAAAAAAGAAAAAAAATGAAAGAATTATAAAGCACAAAGGGAGAAGAAAGACAAAAAGGAAAGAAATAAAAAGAATGATAAAGAAAAGAGAGAGAAGAAAGAAAGAAAGAAAGAAAGAAAGAAAGAAAGAAAGGAAGGAAGGAAAAATGACAAAGAAAAGCGTGAAAAGAAAGAAAGAAAGAAAGAAAGAAAGAAAGAAAGAAAACAATGAAAAGAGTGAGAAGAAAGAAAACTGTTGCAGAGTGGGACTCGGCGTACCTCCAGCTCTACCCTACTTCTGTGACAATGGATTGCTCCTATTTATAAATATGGCAAGTAGCCACATTAGAGTAGGATTTGAGTAGTATTTGATTTACTCAAGTTTTTCTGTTCTATGTATGAGTATTTAATAAACCTCTTCATCTTTGTTTCCTTTACCTAGTCTTCAGTTCCTTCGATACTCTCTTTATGGCCTTCCTATTTCTCGGCTATTTTAAACAAAGTCAACAATACAACAAAAAGTGACGTTCTTCCGATTGACCAATTCCTGTATTCATTTCATCGATTTCTGCTTTTAATCTTGCCAATTGAGAACGATCCTTGTCTGTGTGTGACGTCAGTTTTTACAGAAGAAGCTCGTAATGCACAATGCTTTTCTAATCGCACCAAATACACAGCAGCACCTTCTTCAAATTTTGAACTGGTGGTTCCTTTCATTTACCCTAGTACCATTTTCGCTCCCCATTGTTGTAAACACTCCATTCTACATTGCCTGTGATCGTTTTTTTTTTTTTTTTTTTTTTCAAGCATGGGTCGTCTGAGAAGAGAATCGCTGATGAAAATATATTTTTTTTCCTGTTAAATCGTGAGGGGCGCAAACATCCTGGCGATTCACGTATCCGTTTTCAAATGTTTTATAACGCTCATAAGAGATATGTGAAGTATCACCTGCGATGCCCCGTGTCGTGTAGCCTGAATTATTTTTAATCAGCGATTCTTCTGCAGCCCTACCAGTAGGGACCACTTTTGAACCTAGTGAACAACTTATGAACAATACTCACACCTATGGAACCACCACCATCAACGGCAAATATCTTTATTGATGTTTGCATAGTTTTCTCCTTTTCAAAAATAAAAGAGCATCAAATAACAATAATGCAATTCGTTTTATTCTATCTTTCAAGTACAGTATCGGTCATCTGGATTAAAGTGTTTCGTTCGTGAATTTGGTGACATAGTATTAACGAGTTCAATCCTAGAGGAATTGGAATCAGTGGAAACAGAATAAGCAATAAGATAAGAACTAGATGGTAGATTGAATAAAGTGTTTAGTTCAAAATTTCTTTCCGGGTCGACAAGCACCTGATGAGAGGAGGGTACAACGGCCGAAACGTTGTAATAACAACAACATAGATAGATAGATAGATAGATAGATAGATAGATAGATAGATAGATAGATAGATGTGAACAGATTGGGATAGATAGATAGATAGATAGATAGATAGATAGATAGATAGATAGAATTAGCTTGTGGGTACGGCCGGCAGTTTTTGTCTGCCCGAAAGCTGAATGGACAAACGACTTCCGGCCGACATCATTTCCGGATAGGTCAACCTCATTCGTCAGCATGAATTCGAAACCCTTTTGCACATCCCCAAAAAAGATCGATAGATTTTTTTGATTTTTTTATTTCTCTGCCAGACATGTTTATATTTCAGTAGACAAGTAAATAGCACATGTGCAAAATCTTTTTACACCAAAGATTTTGTCCAGCCAACAGCAATGACAATCAGTTTTAAGAAAAAATGATGAGAACTTGGCAAAACTACTAAAAATAGCTCACGAAAGAATCATCTCTTGCCAGTCTGTTGGCGATATTGTCTGGCTTGTCAACCTAAAAAGTTATCTTTTTATTTTTCCTTTTTTTGGAGGGGGGTGCGGTGGGGTTGATCTAACAATAAAGTGATTTTATGAAAAGAGAGAACTAGAGTTATTTTTTCCTCCCCAGATATTTGGGGAAAACATCTCCCATCATTTATTTGCTGTCAAAAAGACTTTAAAAGGAAAAAAAATACGAAAAATATAAAAGCTGTTTCTTTTCCCTAGAAACATTAATGTTTTTCGTAAATATCAATTCATTATCTGAGATTCGCTTATCTATAATTTGAATGAAAATGTTGAAGCGATCAATAATATATGTTAATTTATGTTGAAATTTTGAAGGTGAGGAATTATTGATAAGAATAAAAAAAATTCACAGTTTTCCTATTTTCACTTTCTGATGAATCCTAATTTTTAATTTAATGTCTGAATAAACTCCATGTTAGATATGCGACTATAAAATAACCTATTACATCATTAAATATTTAAGCTTAACAATATTGCAATAACAATCATAAGTATGAATCCAGGGGACATTTCAACATGGTGTAATGTTCAAGAAGCTAGGCTCGCTAGATCAATTTACGACTCAGTAGTGAGTTCAATCCTCATTGGGTGCCTCATACTTCCGACCTTGTGCTACATCTAAGCTACGCTTAGAAAATAATCATAAATCTGAATGCAGTTAAGAGAGTACAAATGAAAAATTCAAAATTGGCAATGTTTTCTATTTCAATGAAGCAGACGTTAAACGTATGAAAGTGTTATCACCTTCTTGTTCTTTCTTTATCTTTCTTCTTATTATTATTAATAATATTTTTATTATTATTATTAATATTATGTTGTTGTTTTTTATTTTTAATCTACATATTTTTATTTCTTCAAACTTTATTTTTAGTAGATATCGTCAGTCAGTTATGTGTCATGTGATACACGCTTAGGCGATCATGTAACTTTCGATACATGACTGACGAGTCTTTCATTTTTCATTCTTCTTATTTATGTGCTGTGTCCCTTCAGGATGTAGGCAGTCATGGCTCTCTACAACTTCCTGTATTTTGTAATAAATGATATCTTTTTGTTATCTCTCCTAAACCCTGTTCCGCCATCCATTTACTCAAGCTAACTAAGTATGTTAAGCTTTGTTTTCCTCTGCCCATCTTGCCTTCAATCTGTCCTATGTGGTTCAATTTTTCTAAGCCTTCTTTTCTCATTATGTGCAACTGTCTCTTCCTGATGTTCAGGATAAGTTTCCTTTTTGTTTCCATTTCCTCTAAAACTTGCTCGTTGCTCACATGCTGGGTCCATAGTACCCTCAGCATCCTTCTGTAGAACTAAAGTTCTTTTGCTTCAAGTCTCTTCTTCATTTTCAACGAGATTGTCCAACACTCACTGCCATACAGGACGTCAAATATCATGTTAAAATATAGTACTCCTTTCCTTGTTTCTAGCGTAGTTTTTCTATTTCTTAATACTCTGCTTAGCTTTTGGAATACATCTTTGGCTATCCCAATGCAACTTCGGATTTCTGTGTCACACTTTTTGTCCTCTGTTAAAACACTTGCCAGATATTTAAATTTTTAAAGACGAAGATAAATCTTGTCATTAATTATCATTGATTCACATTCGATTTCCTTTAAGGTGGATTTATATTTTCTTTCCCCTTTCATGGTAGAGAAGAAGAGAAGTGATTTGAAAATCTGTTAAGATTCTATGACCATAACATTAAAACTGAGGACGCCAGTCTGAATAAATCGTAACTCTGCAACTCTGAAATCCGGACAGAAATATTCTAAGTTACCAATGTATGAAAATTGCTGCAGCCACAAAGATTAAATTATTAAGGTGCACTTTGGGATTAAACGTATACATTAAAATTTAATTAATATAATGCATTTTTTAATAAGTAGAAGCATTTACTTTGCGAAAATTCGAGAATATTTTTCAATTTGTATACAGTGAAATGCTCAAAACTAAGAGGAAAATCCATATTTGTAATATTTTTTTAAGAATTCTTTGGTTATTGTGCTTGCATGTTTCAAAGTTTACCTGCAATATCATTTTAATTTAATTTATTTATTTATTATTTTTGCTCTGTAAAAATGTCATTTATCAATTCGGCATTAGACATTCCATTAAAAGCATCAGTGTAAGTTAATTCCAACAAGACAGAATGAAACTTAACACGCCTTACTCGCACGAAACCATTTAATATTTTCGAAGAAAAACAACTTACAAATTATATTTCTATAATTATTACACGTTGATAATATATAAAATTTAATTGTTCTAACTTTGAAAATTCCACGTAGGTTTTCACTTAATATATCACATTTCTCCTAGCACATATATTTCTGTCGTATATGCTAGCTTTTTACTATTTTAAAACTCGCAAGACGTTAAAAAGATAAGAGAAGGTATTCTAGTGCCTGTTGAAATTCGATCCTTTTGAAAAAAAATCATTTTCGGATTTCAAAGGGAATTATAAGAATAATAATGTCGACGAGGTCAAGAATAGACCGACCTCATTACATAAAGCGAATGGGAAATTCTCTCCAAAGGCGACATTCCTCGAATAGGTTACCAGACACTAACTACATTTCATGTAATGACAAAGGAAGGTGCCATTTGCCGAGTGGATATTTGAAGATTCTAACTGCATTTCAGGTAAAGAGAAAGGAACCATCTCATGTCAAAAGCTACCATATTCCGAGTGGATATTTCCAGATTATGACTGCATCTCATGTAAAGAGAAAGGAACCATCTCATGTCAAAGGCTACCATATTCCGAGTGGATATTTCCAGATTATGCCTGCATCTCATGTAAAGAGAAAGGAACCATATTTTCTCAAAAGGTACCATTTTCCAATAGGACATTTCCAGACTATGACTGCATCTCATGTAAAGAGAAAGGAGCCATCTTATCTTAAAGGCTACCATTTTCCGAGTGGATGTTTGCAGACAAGAGTGCTATTGGTACAATATAAACCAGGAATACCTGCCGTAGAATCAAGTTATCAGTGACTTAACTGTTTCCACGCACAACCAGCCGTTTTTTCGTGAACGGGGGCTAAATCTGTCAAAGAACGGATGAACCTCGTTGTAGGTTCAAAAGCCATGTAGCACATATGTCTCATGGATAGGGGTAAAGCATTTTAGTCTTCTTTACTAAACTACATAGGAATGGTATCTTGGTAGAAAAACCCGCTGCTAGTAAACTCAGAACACGTCTTATTTATGAGTGAAATGTCAATAACCAATAATATAAATAAAGACGTGTGAACCTATGGTCATTAATTGACCGCAGCTGATCGTTAAAGTCTGACATAAGATCGATAAGAGAGAACTCATAAAAAGACCAATAATAATAAATCGACTAATGCCACGTAAGGCAGGTTTTTTTGTGGACTCGGAATGAAATGGATAGATGTGGCCATGTAAATATTTTGTCTTAAGCAATAAAAAATGGTCTACAGAGAATACCCCGTTCAGTTCCGCAGATTTTCTACGTCAGTTATCCTGACCACAACTAGTCGAGTTAACCTGTGATTGATTTCTGTTCATTTCTGTTAATGAGCGAAAGTAGTTGCGGAGAAACACGTCCTGGTGTCATGAAGATTATCGCCTTTAAGTTTGATGAGCAAGTGTATTTTTGCCCTACAGTTACTTTTTTAGCGTGCTGCTCTCGCTCAAGTAGAAGAAGACATATATTTTGGTTGGTTGATTTGTTTTCTAAGGTTTATCAACCCTTTGCATGTTATTTAAAGCCAGATTATAATAATTTTTGGTGCCACTTTACCGTGCAGTCTACCAGGTCATTTACAGTGTGCAGTCGACATGCACTTTTGCACATCAATGTGCTGCCTACCTCCACAACAAGAACTTTATACAGCAGGACGATAAAAACAAATGGAATAATGTTGAACAAAGAATTTATCATTAATGACTTTTGTAACCTAGGAAAGGTTACTGAATAGAATAATCAAGCGAAGGTTGGTAATGAACAGTAATACTTAAGACAAGAACAACACGTATAAGATTCGCCAGCGGCGCGTAGAAGTAGTCAACTGCTAGAAGTGAGTAAAGTGAATTCCACAATGAATCTCCAACTGCAGGATATCTATCAACCGCCCCACGCGGTCAGATGTGGCAGAAAGCCGAATTTAATGTGGGGTATCCGAGCCCTTAGGCTCGGCCAAAAATTCCCCGTAGACCACGTATAAAACGGGGTCGGGTAGCTGTTTCCCGAGACGAGACTCTACCCTTCGATATAGCCTCGTCTGGAGATCCTCTCTGCCTGGAGACTGAGAGTTTGACCAGCACAGCTGGAGACGAATCTCCAACTGCAGACCAACATGTTGTTCATGATGACGATCGTCTTTGAGTATAGAATCCAGAGGTTAGCAGTGAATATTTCGAAGACAGTAGGGAAGCTTTGTTCAGGTTAGCAGTGGATATCCTGGTAAAGTAGCAAAGCGTAGTTCAGTAGTTCTTCCTTCTGTTCCTCTTCGCCTGACAAGTTGGCACTGGACATTCGGAGAGAGTAAACAAAATGGCCGCCTTTATACACAACGGATTGAATATTTTACGTCTTTTGATTGGTTAAAAACTGCAACACAACATACAGTATTTACTACTGTATTTATGTGAATGGAGACATACCCATTATCGTCCGTAGGTTTGCTGCAACAATAACATACACTTAATCATATAAATCAGAATCATCAGAAATATAATAATAATAATAAAGACAAAATAGTACATTAATGGTCATTATTACGATGGAATTCATTGGTGCCATAGGGTTATGGTTTGTTTTGGGGTTAGGTTTGGGTTTAGGGTTAGGGTTAGGGTTATTACTCAAGTTAAATGGATAAAAATAGAGAAACACATGAAAGTTAGAACGGTAGCTAAAAATCATTTTATATTCACCGGTCAGGAGCACTCAGGTCAAAAGGATAAAAAAAGGTTAAACACAGGCAAATAATTTCATATCATTTCACAGAATAGAACACTGAAACTAACGTAATACTGGAGTTTTCTTTTCATTTTTAGACAATAATCGTTTAGTAATAGAACTTTTACTAATTAACCCATAGCTCCGTGGGAAGAGAGATGGATTCATGCCTTTCCCAAGAGTAAGTGAATATAACAAACCTAACTGATATTCGAACTCGGATATCCGATTAAACATTCCGAGCCATTATCCATTATACCACCCATACATCCAAGCCTAGAGCTCCTGGTATCCCCAAGGGGTCCTCTCTCTAGGTACTAACCAGTCTTGACGTTGCTAAGTCATAAAGAAGTAGTAGAAGAAGGACACTGCCAAGTAATATTGAAAAATAAAAAAAGTATTCATTGTAAACAGTAAATATTCATTTTATCCTTTCATACGAATGTACTTAATCCATTGTTTCTCCATCAGTCACATAGAACTTACTGATCGACCCTCGTATATTCGTCGGCTTTATACCATATACAAGAATGTAATTTCTTCTATGTTGATCGCTTCCTTTATGATAGGGGTTCTCAACCAGTGGGGAATTCTCCTTTAGGGGGGAGTTTCAGGTGGGGGAATTGAGGCCAATAATATATGCATATTATCTAAAATGTACCTTTTGAATCAGACAATCTTGGAAAGGAGGAATGGCATCCTGACATGGTGAAAAGGGTGCATCGGGTAAAATAGGTTGATAATTACTGATCTACACGATCTTAACGGCCAAACCGGCGGAAGAGAACAGCACTAGTCGGGCTGGTGTAATCAAAGTGGACCATGACAGACCAACAAACCCGACAACCCGGTGCAACCTGTTTTGCCAGATCTCGTCTGTCTCGTTCCCCTTAGACCCGCGAAGGAGACACTTCTGGACGTTGCGCAGAGTTGCCTATCAAAATCAACATTGCACGAATGGCCCTGTCAATCTCTCTCTGATTCACAGACATCTCCGCCACCGCCACCAAGGGAGAGAGAAAAGGAATAGGGTGAGAGGATGACGACCCCCCCCCCGATGCTCGAATGCGAGTGGAGTGCCGACGACGACATTACAAATTAGAAAAAAAGGGTTTGTCAGAGGTCAAGAAGTTACAAGTGTTAGTGAAAAACAGAGACATTATATGTAGCCTGTAATTGTATTGATAATATTTTTCAGTTTGTAAATTCAAAATAACATATATAGAATATTATCTGTTATAAATACATTATTTGAGTAAGTTCCTGAAGTTATAGCGTTAAGTGATAAACAATTACCAGGGTGTAGTATTCTTGTGTAAAGTGTTTCACCCAGCCAGACCAATCATAAGTCAAGTTTACTTTGTAGGGGTTACGTTACAGGAAAACTCCTACAAAGGTCAATATTTTCAATAATATGTGCATATTATTTGAAATGCACCATTTGAGTCGGACAATCTTGGAAAGGTGGGAGACTTATGCTGAAATGGGTGCATCAGAAAAAAACAGATTGATAATCACTGCTTTATAATGGATGACTAATTTAGACCAATTCTTGTATGGAAGAGTCGATGGAATTGATTGCATTTTTATGTTTGGTTAAGGACGAGGTTGATTTTATCGAGCCTTTCTCTCGTCGTTTGAAATCTTTTTCTATCTTGGTGGCTCGATTTTTTTTATTCCGATAGGGATTGAACACCGCCAGTGTTTCAGGCTAGTGTTTCAAAAGGCTAAGGCTCAAAAGCTGTGACTTTCTGTGTTGTTTTAAGTTGGTCCTTGTATCTTCGAAATGGGCAACTGTGTTGTCTTTCTTCTGAAGTGAAATCACTGAATAAGTCTTGACGTGGAAACCTTGACTCTTCCATTCGTGAACATGTCCTGAACAGCAGACGACGATGTTTTCTGATCAGCGATTCGATGGTTTGTTGGATTTTTCCAGGACTTTGGTGTTGGTCACATAGTAATTTCATTTGATGTTCAAGATTGAACGAAATTTTGCTGATAAAAGCTTTCTAACTTTTGTATATCCCGACGAAGTCCAGGTTTCGTCGCCATATAACAAAGTTGACGTGACAACAGCATTATAGACCACAATTTTTTTGTTTTTGTTTTGAAGTTCAGATCTTTCTTGTTTAAGATGACTTTGATAATCTGATAAGCTTTCCAAATGCCACGTGTGCAGCTTTAATTCTTGGTTCGAAATCCTTGAGGCTGATTAGATATGAAAAATGCTCCATATCTTTCTCTCTCTCTCTCTCTCTCTCTCTCTCTCTCTTTCTCTCTTTCTCTTTCTCTTTCTCTTTCTCTCTCTCTTTCTCTCTCTCTCTCTTTCTCTCTCTTTCTCTCTCTCTCTCTTTCATATTAGACTACTGCAAACGGTCCCGATATTTTGGATAACATTTATAAATAGCATCATTATTTAGCTACCAAATTCGGTTCAACCTGCGCCAGCTTTTTGCTAAACTTCTGTATTCTGTTATAAAAGAACAATTCCGATATATTGACATATGAACTGCTGTGAAATAAGCGACCATCTGGAGAATACAAGCCCCCGTCTCCATTTTTAACTTTCTTCTTAAACTCATTCAATATTCACAACGTTTGATTCGTTTGTATTTGCAAACATCTGCCTCGCACGTTCTGACCAGTGTTTCCTTCATTTTATTTGCAATTCATTCGTTTCAAGCCATTCCGTATGAACATTTAATCGTTTATTCTGCTATGTCATCCGTTCCGAGTTTGTTTTTTTTCCGAATGGTAACTGTGAACATTCAACGGGAATCCGAGCGAAAGAGAAAATTTGCAAGTAAAATTAAAAAGAATGAGAAACGGACAGCAAATAATGATTGCATGCTGCGTCGTATTTGCAACATGAGGACAGGGATTGCCATGCAGTTTTATAACAGCATGGAAATGCTGGTTCGTCATTTTAGTACTGTGTGGACATAACAGGGTATTGACCCTGGTTGTAAGCTTTATGACAGGATGTTAGTACTGGTTCGAGCTTACATGTGAATGCTTCCGAGGCCCAACAGATCGAGGGAAGAGACCATCAAGGTTAGCTTGTCGTTCAAACTCTCTTTCTACGTTAGATAATGTTATGGGATCTTACCCATAATAATAATGGACTATTCCATACTTAATAAATCCTGCGCCTCAGTCAGTAGTTCAATTCGAATCAGAGGCAGTCCGAAACAGAGTCGCGTTTAGACAATTACTGCAAGACTTGGAATAGTGATACTGGTCGAAACTACATTGTTTTCTCTACTAAACCTGATTGTTCGTACTAACACTTCTTCTTCTCTGTATATATTCCTGTTTGTAATATATCTGTGTTATTCCATACCTATGTTCGAGTTCATCTTTATTGGTTCTACCTTGGACTATCACCGTGGTACAAGGAACCGGACCATAACAGATAATTACTCAGACCTTTTGTGGAAATGAAATAATAAATATGAACATAGATAGATAGATAGATAGATAGATAGATAGATAGATAGATAGATAGATAGATAGATAGATAGATAGATAGATAGATAGATAGATAGATAGATAGATAGCAATCTGAAAAAGAGATGGAAACGCATCAAGTAATATTAAAGCACTCATCAAGAAACAACTTCATTTATGATACGCTCGTTCACCAAACATTCCGAAATGTGACGCTGGACAATCGTGATATGCAACTTTAGTCGGATGAACCGAACAGAGCGCAAGAGACGTGGCTATTTTAAATGCTTGAAATCAGATTAAATCATTTTTGTCTTCGCCTGCAGAATGGCTGGAGCCCTGGGACAGGAAATGGAAAGGACAGCAGACATCTTAGTGAAGGAATTGCTTTCCTTGAATTGTCTTCGAGACGCCAGAATCGGTTAAAAATTCTTTGAATGTCGCAGTTTTTAATTTATTTCTAGTTTTCATCATATCAAATAATTTTCTTTTTTATTTTATTGCGTGATTTGGACGATTAGTTTTGTTTCGTTCACATACACACAGATAGATAGATAGATAGATAGATAGATAGATAGATAGATAGATAGATAAAACAAAAGAAGATATTATAGACTGGAAATTAGAGGAAACGAAAGAAGAAGAGATGCGGTTGAGGAAATATGAAAAAGTAAAAGGAAAGTATGGAATTAAATAGTGGATGAAGTCTAGAAGAAAAGAAGGAAAGAAAAGCGAGAGATGCAAAGAAAGAAAGAAAGAAAGAAAGAAAGAAGTGACTGCGATGAGGAAGTGGAAGAAATAGTGAGAAACGTAGAAGAAAAATGAAAAAAATTCAGCGAAAAAGAGGAAAAAAGAATGAAAATAATGATTATAGAAGAAATCAAGTAAACGATGAATTGAAGTGAGAAGGAAATAGGTACAATAACAACAACAAAAAGATGTGGGAGTAAATTGTTTTCTTATTCAAGTAAGTTCTTATTTAATTTGGAATTCTTAAGATTTGACAGAAATCTGTCAGATCAGAAGTGTTGGACATCCGGTGATGAGTCAACATGTTAGAAACAGAATATCAATGATAATTGTTGTTGTTGCTGAAAGAAGAGGAAGAAGAAATGTCCAAGGAAAGCAGATGATGAAACAAAAGAAAACAGGAAAGAAAGAAATAATGAAAGAAGAAATATTATAAAGAAAAACAAGAAAGAAGAAAACCAAAAAAGAAAGACTGTTTCTCAAAAAGAAAAAGAAAAAGAAAGTCAGAATAATTTAAAAAGAAAGAAACAAAGCTTACTTTTAAAAAGACAAGGCATAGTGAATGATAAAGAGAAAGAAAACATTAAGGATGAAAGAAAGAAAGAATATTTAGAAAGCCGAAAAAGCTACTTACGAAAAAAATGAAAGACTTTTTGAGAAAGAAAGAATGCTTGTAATATAAAAAAGGACGACGTAAAACGAAACAGCGTATTTAGAAAGAAAGAAAGAAAGAAAAGGATGCTTGTAATATAAAAAAGGACGACGTAAGACTAAAACAACGTATTTAGAAAGAAAGAAGAAAGAAAGAAAGAAAAGGATGCTTGTAATATAAAAAAGGACGACGTAAGACGAAAACAACGTATTTAGAAAGAAAGAAAGAAAGAAGAAAGAAAGAAATAAATAAATAAAGAAAGAAAGAAAGAAAGAAAAAAGAATGCTTGTAATATAAAAAAGGACGACGTAAGACTAAAACAACGTATTTAGAAAGAAAGAAAGAAAGAAAGAAAGAAAGAAAAAAGAAAGAAAGAAAAAAGAATGCTTGTAATATAAAAAAGGACGACGTAAGACTAAAACAACGTATTTAGAAAGAAAGAAAGAAAGAAAGAAGAAAGAAATAAATAAAGAAAAAGAAAGAAAGAAAGAAGAAAGAAATAAATAAAGAAAGAAATAAAGAAAGAAAGAAAGAAAGAAGAAAGAAATAAATAAAGAAAGAAATAAAGAAAGAAAGAAAGAAAGAATGCTTGTAATATAAAAAAGGACGACGTAAAACGAAAACAGCGTATTTAGAAAGAAAGAAAGAAAGAAAGAAAGAAAGAAAGAAAGAAAAGGATGCTTGTAATATAAAAAAAGGACGACGTAAGACGAAACAGTGTATTTAGAAAGTAAGAAAGAAAGAAAGAAAGAAAGAAAGAAAGAAAGAAAAAAGGATGCTTGTAATATAAAAAAGGACGACGTAAGACGAAACAGCGTATTTAGAAAGAAAGAAAGAAAGAAAGAAAGAAAGAAAGAAAGAAAGAAAGAAAGAAAGAAAGAAAAAAGAATGCTTGTAATATAAAAAAGGACGACGTAAGACGAAAACAACGTATTTAGAAAGAAAGAAAGAAAGAAAGAAAGAAAGAAAGAAGAAAGAAAGAAAAAAGAATGCTTGTAAAACATAAAGCCGAAGATCTTTAAAACAAAACATGAGCCGATTAAACTTAATGCCATTTTATTTGTAAGAAAGATTCCTCGATGAATGGGCTTCATGTTGCTCTGGGAAGGATATCTTAGCCAAAATCTTGATTGGCCTGTCACATTGAGCCAGCTCGAAAGCAATGAATGTGTTCTGGGCGACAAACCAAACTATTTGTTCATTTATTTATTTTTTGTAACAATACCATTTCTCGTATAATGTTTTGGCGGAGCGGCACTCGCGTTCGTATTTTTAATAATCGGATCCAAAAAGTAATTACAATTTTATTGTCAACAGCCCGGTAAGTGTGACGATTTTTTAAATTGTTTTGAATAAAAATTATGTTTCTCTATCGCTCTACAATTGTCCAATGCCCGCCAATACTATGTCTCTAGTGCAATGAGGAAGGTACTTTTTTTTAAGCATTGTGCCCCAAGCAAGGCGTGAAGCCACTACGATGCAGGGGGTTGCGGAAGATTTGGAGCGAGAGCGGATAGGAGTGATAGGAGAAAGGATGAGGAGAAAGATAGTGGGTAGATCAAGGTAACTGGAGGTGTCGATTGACATTACATTTGAATAGTTGGAGATTATAGCTCTCAGGGAAACAGTAATTGGGGAGGGTGTTCCACTGGCGAGAGGTGCGAGGTATGAAGCTATTGGAGTAGAAGAGACGGCTACATTTGAAAGTTTCTACGGTGTAAGGGTAGGAGAGGGATGCCAGCCTCGTAAGGCGCTTGAATTCATGGAGTCTGGGAACCAGTGAAAGCAGCTCATCGGAGCAATTACCATGAAAGTATTTGTAGAAAAGACAGAGAGGCGGCGGCGCGTCTGTGAGAGGGTAACTGCAGACGAGACGCTGTTGCCGGTTTGAAACCCCCAAGACAATGTTTCTTCTACATTGTTTAAACAGGGGAACAGATATTATGCATTGAGCCCAGAAGCCGCGATTATCTCCCTACAGTGGTAAAATCTGAGACAAGATTTTTTTCATGTGTAGCTGGCTTTGGCCAATCCAAGAATTGTCCATATACATTGATCCCAGCCCAGAAAACGAGAATGATCACCTCTCCTTTTAGATATTTGTCGCAGTATATTGAGTCTTATGACGATCCCGAAAACTTAATGTTCTTGCAAGCTTTGAAGTAATAAAAACATGATATATGTTATTCTGCTTTCACATTTGAATACATGGTAGATGAAACTCAGCTTTTATGTATAGATATCATTAGTATAGGCGGTGATATATGTTTTTATGTTGTAGTTTTGTTGAAGTTATATTTTGGAATAGAGGTCGATTATATGGATTAATGTCATGAAAGAGTTTTTTTCATGTTGGTTGGTTGATTTTGTTTAGCGGCATATCAACACCTCTATGGGTTATTTAATGCTGAAATCTAAATAATTTGAACACAATTTTATGGTTTCAACGAAGTACAGATAAAATGTATTGCTGATCATTTTGCTTTAAAAATGTATTTTTGGTCATTTTTTTATATGGTGACGTTACTTCCTTCAAAACTGGGCAGCAAGGAAAGAGAGGGTTTGACAGTATTCGCCTTCATTTTCTTGCTCTTTCAGCCGCCATCATCCAACCTCCGCATTAAGAATCTCACGGTAAGGCGGATCGCGAAGATTCCAACATTCTGTTTTCGGTTGTAATATTAGTTTGGTCCAAAAGTCCCTACTCTCTTAGGAAGCCGAAAGAAAACATCAAAAAGTTTGTTTTATAAACATAAAACAAACTTTATTCTTCAAAATAAAGTCCATCATTATCTTTAAACATTTCTAAGATAAAACGGTTCAAAGCTTAATCTAATAATTGGACAAATTTGCTGTTACACGATTTGAACAATTTTGATATATATATATATATATATATATATATATATATATATATATATATATATATGTATGTGTGTGTGTGTGTGTGTGTGTGTGTGAAAAGTGTATAAAAATATAAATAAATATATATATGTATAATTATTTATATATTATATACGGTACTTATTAGAAAGCGCTCAATATCAGAGATAGAGCTAACATATTTCCACAACAACACCAATACACGCAATCTACATAAACCCAAATTTTTTAAAACATTAATCAGTTTGTCTGACGATCGCTAAAGCGTGAAACCCAGTGTCACAAACTCACATCAAATATATATATATATATATATATATATATATATATATATATATATATATATATATATATATATATATATATATATATATATATATATATTTGAAACAGTGAAATAAATAACAACTAACCTAAATTAAGAAGCCCTACTATGAAAAAAAAGTAATGCAGGTTCGAGTCCTCTTGGAGGTACAATTTTGTTTTAGTAGGACATTAATTTGACTGTTTAATAAAATAAAAAAAAACAGCAACTCAAAATACCAACTCAAACACTAAAAATAACGTTGAGAATAATAAAAAGCTTAATCGTAGTACCTTGTCAGTCGTCTTTTATAAAAGAGGGATTGATGCCCGAATATATAATTAAATATATATTTTTCTTTTTTCTCAAGTAAATAATGGATTTTTAATAATCCGACATATTTTTTTTAAATATTTTATTTATTTATTAAACAGTATATAAATTTATTTACATCTACCGGCCTAAATGTTCAAGAACTCTTATTAAAGAAAATTTGCACTTTTCAGCAGGATCCGAACCAGCATACCACTGGGCAAAGGGAGCTACCATTAGCGCAAATATGCTCTAACCAACTGAGCCAAAAATAACCTGACGACAAGGTAAGGCCGAAATTGTGGCTTCAATTGAAACGTCTTTCCGAGATTTTTCATACCTACACAGTTTCGTATCCAAACGTAAACATTGCAATGTTTCTAAAGAAAGTAATGGATTGGTATTAATCCGAGAGATTTTCATCACTTTAACCATTATTTTTAGTGCATACTCGTATTTCAGTCGAGGCTCCGTTTATTTATGAAAGAATATATTTATTTTTGTCTACCGATCTGAATGTTCGAGAAATCTTATTAAAGCGAAATCTGCCCTCTCTCTTGCCAGGTCTAACAGTAGCTCTATGGGTGGGTGGGACGCAGGTTCGAATATTGCAGGAGGGCGCAAATATATCTCTAAACTCATTTTTCCTTAGCACAGTTTTCGGTCTCTGTACCCCGTTGTAGCTATCATTAGGTAAGGAAAAGAAAGAGAAGGAAAGAAAGGGTACATGGAAATAGACTGAGATAGATAGATAGATAGATAGATAGATAGATAGATAGATAGATAGATAGATAGATGAAAAGACTATGATATATAGAATAGAATATGACAGATAGATAGATAGATAGATAGATAGATAGATAGATAGATAGATAGATAGATAGATAGATATGAACAGACTAAAAAATAAATAAAGAAAGAAAGAAATAGCATGTGATAAATACATATATATGAATAGACTGAGATAGATAGATAGATAGATAGATAGATAGATAGATAGATAGATGAAAAGACTGTGATAGATGGAAATAGAATGTGACAGACAGATAGATAGATAGATAGATAGATAGATAGATAGATAGATAGATAGATAGATACTTGCAAATTCATCATGGAAATAATCTTTTCCAGATATTTCTTTTTTATTCCTTTAACATATTTTTACGCATCAGGATTGACGCGTGATATTTTGCACTCCGGAACAATAATAATTGCACGACTTTACAGTCATATCACCTCCATTTAGCCCATCTCTTATCTTCTGGTTCGTCTATTTTTAGCATCCACTTCAAATTTCGCACTGTCTCTTTGTTTTATTGTCACTTTCACTTTCACTTTCACATTTTTCAATTTTCACTTTTACTTTACCTATTTGTTTTCATTATAAAAATTCACTTTATTTTTTTTTATTGAAACAGTTGCCCCCCACTATTCCTTTCTGTATATGCTTTCTTTCTTCTCTTTTGTTTTATTATACAGTGTTGTCAGTTCGCATCTACATAAAGTGGACATGCTATTTTAATTCGAAGTCGACAAGTTACAGGGAGGAGAGATCACGTGTCCGAAGGCTTTATTCAAAATCGAGAAATTGAAAAACGCTTTAGAAATGCTTTTATATTTCCCGGATTCTATATTATATTCTTTCTTCTGCTTGTTTTTTTTTCAGCTCCTTATGCCATTCCATCATCATCATCATTATCATCATCATCATCATCATCTCCTTTCGTATTTTCTTCACACTGCTGATTTAACAACATTAGAATTTTGTTTGGGTTGGGGACGATTTGATCTATTCTCATAGATTACGTCTTTGAAAAAGCGCCTAAACAGAAGAATCCTCAAAGAACATCTTCGATGAAATGCTGAAATTTATATTTATGTGACCTGTTTCCTGACCTCCTGAGGTTTTTCAAAGGCCTCTAAAGATTATATTTAGCAGTACTGATCATATTAAACATCAAATACACTTCTAAGATTTTACTAACATTATGACAATTATGATAATGCTAGAAAATTTATGAGAAACATCGTATATTATCAAATGCATACAAGTTTTATTAAAAGCATATGATAATTGGTAAATACTTTTATCCGAACGAATAACTTGAATACCATGTTGTTCCTTGCTTATTGTCGACGCCGTTATCATCATAATCAACAGTTCTAGAACTGGTTGTGGCTGTAGGTTAGATGGACAAATGAGCAGCTTTCTCCATGTGTGTCGATTGTATGTCAGTATCTGGGTTGAAAGTGGGAGATGTGTTCATTCATGCTTTGTGTTTATGGGTCATGTGGACATAGTGGTGCCCATCCCACTCCAGGCCAGGACGGTCAATTTCCTCTGACTTGAAGGTTCACGTTGGTCACTGGCTGGTGACTGCAAATAGAATATAACAGGAAAAGACGAATCTTAACGTATTTTGAAAATGGGAAATTTGGACCGTATCCATATTTCAACATTGGTCTTGATAATGTCCAGGAGTAAGATTGGTAATGTTAGCAAAAGAATGGAAAATACATACGTTCATTAGATGCAGGTATGAGCCCACATTAGCTTCATTAAGAAGACTCAATTAAAAAAGCTATATCGTTTTTTATTCAGACTTGTAAATTAAAATATTTTGATGTGAATAGTGCTGGTTTAAGTCTGCTAGCTAGCTAGCTGAATAGATAGATAGATAGATAGATAGATAGATAGATAGATAGCCTCTACATGTCATTCATGCACATTTGTGGCTAGTCTGTCTTTAACGTTTAACGTGTGTGGAGGTGAGGTAACTGAAAAGTGTTCCGTTTAACAATGGAATGATATTCATATTACGAGGAGGCAGATATAATTTTTACATACGGTCGTGCGAATGGTAATGGACGCGAGGCTGCACGGCACTATCAGGTTGCGTTTCCAGACAGAAGGGAGCCGAGTCATTCAAACTTTGCTGCTGTTTATCTTCGCGTTGTTGAGACAGGATCCATGGCACCACAAACGATGGATCGAGGAAGACCGAGATCCGCTCATACGCCTGACCACGAAGACCACATCGTACAAGATGTCGGAGGAGATCCAGGCATCATCACACGTCAAATTGCCCTAGCATGTCGTACATCTCATAGTACCGTATGGAGGGTACTTCATTCAACACGGGAGAACTTTTGACGATGGTTTATTCAGTCTTGTTTACGGATGAGGCAACATTTAGAAGAGATGGAATAACAAATTTACACAACCAACTTTTGTGAGCGGATCAGAACCCCTTCTTACAATACAGGCTAGACACCAGCATCAGTTTACGATTAATGTGTGGGCTTTAATTGTAGGTGAATGTCTGGTAGCTCCATATGTTCTCCCAGCACGTCTTGCAGGAGCTAACTAGAGGGACTTTATTTCGAACACACTTTTAGAACTGCTAGAGGTATACCCTTGCTAATACGAAGACGCATCTGGTTAATGCATGATGGGTCTCCAGCTCATTTTAGTCACATTGTTCGCAATGCACTGGCTGACATCTACTATGAAAGATGGATACGTAGGAGAGGATCGGTTCTAGGGTCTGCATGTTCACCTGACCTCAAAACTGAATTTTTATCTAAAAGGCCACCTAAAAAAATTGGTTTATGCAACACAACAGACATTAATAATGCGGAGACGTTTCATCAACATGTCATGGTGGACTTCGAAACTATTCGACATTCACTGGGAATATTTGAAAGGATCCACCAGTCAATGATCCGACGGGTGAATACGTGTGTAGAAGCAAGCGAGGGACATTTTGAACATTTGTTATCAGTTGCTGTGTACAAAGATGGCCTTTTAGACAAGAGTCTATATGGAATTTTGTCCTTCTTCTGTTGTAAGGAACCGCCTCAAATGTTTGTAAAGTATTATATATATATATATATATATATATATATACACATACACAATAAACATATATATATATATATATATATATATATATATATATATATGTGTGTGTGTGTGTGTGTGTGTGTGTGTGTGTGTATCATCCACAGACAGAATGTTTCGCTGTATCACAGCTCATGAGTGTGGCTAAACATCCGATTGCATCAAGCCAGAATCGAAACCGAACCGATTCGGCATCAGTCGGAGATTTTCCCCTGGGCTATCTGAGCTGAGAGGAAGGGTAATTTTAGGTATTCATTTTAGAACAAACACACCAGTGACTCAGAGTGCTCAATTCATAGAAGAGCTCTTGCATCAGCAGTAGCAGTCACTGTTTACAAATTCCCGTACATGTTCTATATATATATATATATATATATATATATATATATATATATATATATGTGTGTGTGTCTGAGTCTCTGTGTGTGTGTTTGTCTGTGTGTGGACATGTTCTTCCCATAATTATTTACTTGACATTTGCAAGCTGTGGATGGAGAAAATGGAACAGATTCTCAGAGACTCTACTGAGCGACCCAGGAATGTGAACGTTAGGTGTCAGCCCATATCTACATAAAAGTCATCGAACCAATCTTCAGAAACGCCATAGTGTCTATTCTGGGTTCGGTTAGAAATTCAAACAGTTCTAACATATATCCCCTGATGTACGCCAGAGAATACAATTGCCGGAACGTTGTGATATGACAATAAAGATGAGGACAATACTCCGAACAATGTAAATAGTGTAAATCCAAAAATCTTCTCAATATCTTTGCAAACACTATCAACTGCAGTCTCAAACTTTCCTCGGATATTCATAGTAAAACTGGATTCCTGTGCTTTTATGCACTACTCCAAATATAGTCACTATAATGGTCATGGACTGATCTTTATTTTTTTTTTTTTTAGTGGGTAGGAGGTTATGGTTAGTGTGTTCAATACGGTTGACCATTATTACTTAGTAATGAGTTCGGTCCTTCCTAAGTGCTTAACACAAGTTTCTTTATTAAATAATCCAACTGAGGTTGGCATTTCAAATCAACCTAAACTAATTCGGCGTGTGTAATGCTTGTCTGGCTGACCATTACTACTGAATAGTGAGTTCGATCCTCACTGGGTGCCCGATAAAATATTCGACATTAAATAACCCAACATATCGTAAAAATCAACCATGTGGCAAAATCAACTAACCTAACCTCAGAATATGTCACAGAAAGGTCAAGAACCCTCTCTTTGACTCGTGTTGTCGGGATATGAATCAAAGACACTAAATTCGTGCCTTCGTCAAATAACAATCGAACTGCAATTCGATTTTAGCGTTTGACATTGTTCGTAACTGGCTCAGAATCTGCGTAAATCATGGAGTATGATGAAGTTTATTGATGTTTGCTAAGAGATATCGATAACTGGTTAGGATCGAACATTTGTATCGACTCTGACTTCCAGCACCTGTAACAGCAGTGGTATCGGCAGTTCTGTTAAATTTACACGCTGTCTGTCAATGGTCCCTCCATTGCACGTCTGTTTCAAACACAGTCCTTATTCTCGAGACTATTGTTTCCATAGCTCTCACCCCGAAGCTACGACAATGGCCTTCAACTATTTGTGTTATCTTTGCTGTCTTCATCTTGCTGTAATCCCCATCATGACCATTGCCTTTTGTCACCGGCTTTATTCCTGCCACTACTTTCGTTTCAGCCATTGTTCTTTGAACGGTATTCGCAACAATTACTCTTCCTGTTCGCGCTTTCAGTTCATTCACAATGTCACCATTACTTCCGGTTGCTATAATCTCTGTCCAACCAACACCACCCCCGTTTTGTTACTGTCCTTACTATTTTAACCCAACCGTCAACACACTTTGACCTTTAGTGTCTGCGTTTCTACAAAAAGATTTTTGCAATCATAATTTCAATATACTTCATAAAACATTAATACAACTATCATCAATTAACAACTTAATTACTATAAAAAAAAAACTCTAATCAGTCGCTATTGTAAGCTGTACAAATTTTATTACTGCTGTATATACAGTATGCAAATGGATATAAGGAACACAGAGTTGATTTTCAAATTTGTTTATTTCATTTACTATTAAGTACAGCAATTGAGTGCTAATATCCTTGGGAAAGGCATGAATCCTCTACTTCTCCCACCAGATATGGGTAAATAGCAGGACAGAGCGGGTTCTATAGCCTTGGATAGCAACTGTTCTACCGCAGAAAGAAATGGCAATCTACTGCGGAAAAAAATCTGCCTCGTCAGTCATGTATCAAAAGATACATGATCGCCTAAGCGTGTATCACGCATGGCACATAACTGACTGACTGTAAAAACATCTAAATAAATAAACAGCAACTTTTGTCTGTGTGTCTGCAATCCCTCTAACTCGGGACACACCTTGCTCTACATAGATGTATTATACATTTTAGAAATCCGGATGATCCCAGGATTGGAAATCTGGTGCTTGAACATCCAGTATAGGGATTTGTATCTGGGTGATAAGTGATCAGTTAAAAATTCAGATTTAAAATAACTAAAAAAAAAAAAGTGCGATTTTAAAAGTTTTTAATTTATATTGAGTTTAAAATAATACAAAAATTTTGTGAATTTAAAAAGATTGTTTTAAATTCAGTTTAAAATATGCCCAAAACTGAAATGAGGAAATTCAATTTTATTTTATCAAAATGCCAAGGAATCAAATTTAAAGTGAAAGGTTTCGTGACATGAGGTTTTGAAGTTCTGTAAAGTTTGTGATTTGAAGAACTCAACTCTGATGAAGTTTCACGGAATTTGTGATTTGAAAAAAAAAATCCATTTTCGGCCTGAATTGGAATTTCGACCCAAAACGGAATTTCGGCCCAAATCTGACTTCTAGCGTTAAAGTGAGGTTTTGAAGTTCCATTGTGTGAATTTAGGAATTCAAAGTTATTTCTTCAAAATTATCATTGATAAGCTAGACCAGAGGGTCCCTGGAAATATTACAAATGGTGTAAGAATGACATTAAAGCTATCTGAAGGTGGTTGACACAAACCCATTACGCGCGTAAAATGCCTGAAATAGCGCTCAAGCATTCCTCATTTAGCGACCATTTTGTTTAAGGACCAAGCCTTTGAAACAGAACCCAGTCGTTGAACGATGATTGTATTTAGATCCATTGCCCGCCGATAAACATTTTCTCATGTTCTTTGCAAGACTCTTCGGAACTGTTTCAATCATGATGTGTAATGTTGAAACCTATATATTACAGGTCTTTAAATACTTGCATATTAAAATGATCGGAAATTAATGCAAGTGATACTGACATGATAGGGTAATAGGTATTGTATTAAAGCATAGGTCAAGTTTTTACTATAGTAACCCAAAGAAAATCGGAAAGAAATGGATTTTCTTTGGCCGGTAACTATTGCTTATTTTATTCAAGAAATAAGGCTCTTATATATTTAATCGATTTCTATTATAAGTAATCAGTTTAGCAACTCCACTACTGTCCATCAGTGTTCCTTAAACAACTTAAAAAAACGAGAAAATATACTGAAAAAGTATTAAATGCTCTAATTAACTCAGAATTGTTTAAGCATCTCATTTAATACGGCCTTCTTTCAGCTATACAAGATTTCTTTCATTTCTCTTTGTCAAATGTCGATGTTTTAACGTTTATTACTTAATTTGTTTATCAGTCTTTAGATAACAACGACGAGGATCGAGTTGTGGCTTTAGATATCTCGAATACGTTAGACAAGGTTTGGCATGCTGGCTTTCTTGCCGAAAATTTGACAATCCAATCACTTTTAATATTGTAATGAAGCTCATTTGGAACGGCCACTCTTCTAGATCATTTTACATGAATGCGAGATCCCCTCGTGCTCCGTAATCTGAACTACGTTGATTTTTAACATCATCAATGACCTTCCCATTGTCATCAGTTCCCAACTAGGTATATATGCTGATGACACAACTGTTTTCTCCTGTCTTTATAGTAAGTAGTATAGGTCCGACAACGTAAAATTGGCAGTTGCTCTTGAAAATGACCTCTAATCAGTTGTTAACTAGGACAAGAAATGGTTGGTAAATTTTAGTATCCAAAACGAAACTGCTGTCTTTTAATCATTATAAAGAGCAAGGTTTTTCCTTCCATCATTATGGCTGATGCTAACCTCCAGGGGAGTAATTCATTGCACCTTCTTGAACTCATGTTTTCTACTGACATGATATTATATTGAATCCACTGACGAGTGATTATATTGAATCAATTGCTGTAACCTTAAGTTCTATCCTAATAGTTGCTTTTCTCGCACTTCTCTTCTGTGGAACGGTCTTCCAGTTACTTGTTTCCCTGCAACCCACGTTCTTCAAAAATGCAACGTCAAGATTCTGTCATTCTGAATCCAGTTTTTTATTACCATTTCTCCTCACTAAAGATTTTCATTCTCTTTAGCTCCCAGTAACACTTTGCGTCTTAGTGGCATTATCGCCTTGCTTGCAGCGAAATGAAATTAAAAAAGAAAAAGAAAAGAAAACATAACATTAGACAAAAACGGTTACTCAACGCGTTATTTTATACTAATGAGTTGTCCGAGAAGTTCCTTCGCTTATTATGTAGAAAATTTACTTAATAAACTGAACGAAATTTTTGACCAACTCAATATTTTTGGTTGGTTGATATTGTTCAGCGGCATATCAACATCTCTGTGGGTTATTTAATGCCGAAATATAAATATTTTGAACAATTTATGGTTTCAACTAAATATATTTTGAACTCAACTGTATTCCATTAACTACAGGTAAAATGTATTGCTGGTTATATTGCTTTAAAAAATTATTGTTGCTAATTTTACTTTAAATAGGTATTGTTGCGATTTTTTACAAAAAAAAATATAATCCTGATTTTTTTGCTATAAAAATTTATTTTTACTATAAAAATGCATTTTTATACTTTCATGGTGTTTTGTTCGGGGTTTTACTATTTTCCCACAGCTGGGGCCCTAACAAATGCTACCAACCCAGGTCATTGTGGACCTGGGAACAGCAGTAATTAAGAGGTGGTTCCATGCTCCCCAAAACCTTCGATCTCCCGATCAAAGGCAACAAGGCCTTTAGAACTCTTCGAACTAAATTTAAATTCCATCACTTTTGTTATTAGAAAATCCCGCACTGTGATAACAGAAAATCTGCCAGGAATGGTGAAATGTTGTAAGAGTCAGGGCGAAAATTTACTGTGGATTACATTACGATGAAGGTACTCTATAAACATTTTCGTCTTCTTTCATCCGAGTAGCATTTTTTATGTCAAAATTTTGTTAAGTCCCAGTAAGCCACTAATGCATTTAATGTATTGTTTTGTAGAATGTCCCTTTTGTATTCATATAATTTTTTTATTTAGACTGCTTGAGGTTTCTCCTATGTATTTTTGTAACAATTATTATAAGCGATCGAGTAAATTCCTTCAAGTGTTAGCTTATTGTTTTGGTTATTATTGACTAAGTCTTTTATTGTCTTAAATGTAGTAGTAACAAATTTCATATTGAGTTTAGATAAGTTATTACAATTGTAGTTGTGATAGTCTTAGTTGGTAGGATAATAATTTTTATGCATCTAATTTGTCAGGAAGAACCGTTTGTCTATTTTAGAATATTTTATGAGCCTTTAGTAACAAAACAACTGATAAAATTAAGTATAAACATTACCAATGTTTATCTAAATACTCGTGTATAACCCGACCTATGTTTATCTATATAGATAAATATTAAGCAAAACGAATTCGACATTAAATTCTCCAACAAGGATTTGGTAATTTAGAAAATCCACCAGCCCAACACATCTTAAATATTAATACTTCGGTCTCATTAAAATCGATTAAAATATCTTTAGATATGAACGATCATTGCTATCAACAGCTTCTTCGCTTGAATATCTGCCTAATGTATATTGTCGTGATTGTTTTGGCGAGAACCAGTCAACCTTAAATTTCAACCCATGGATTGGTTAGGTTGATTTTATTTAGCGGCACATCAACCTCTGTGGGTTATCTAATGCTGAAATCTAAATATTTTGTACACATTTTTTATTGGAGATAATAATGATTTTAGTTTTACTAATTAATCCATAGCTGAGGGGAAGAATTGATTTCATACTTTTCTCAAGTGTATTTGCGCGTAAGTGAATATAATGAACCCACTGGTAATTGAAACTCGGCTCTCTGGTTAATAATTTGGAGTCATTATACATTACACCGCCCTCACATCCAAGCTTAAAGCACCTGGTATTCCCGAGCGATCGACCATTTAGGTACTGACCAGTCTCAACTTCGGTTATTCAGTGAGATCCGATTTTTCTCACGTAGTATGGCCGTAAGCCAATTTAAAGTGGAATATAGGATTTATGGATTTGTAGAAATATGCCCGGTTTGGACTAAAGTAAAGAAGGTATACCCAGGTCAGGTTTGCACTATTGTCAAAAGGTAGGCATAGATCCGGTTTAATCTAGGACCAAAATGGTAGAGATAGGCTCGGTTTATACGAGACTCAAAAATTATACATCGATCCGCTTTACACTAGATTCAAAAAGATGTCCGGTTTAAACGAGAAAAAGGTATACATTGGTCACGTTTTTAATCAAGTATGTAATGTGGGTGACGCCGTATTTTTGAAAGGTTTAAGTTTCTGCAAGGACCATCGACGTATTCTAAACCCTAACATAATTATTATTATCACAACCTTTCAAACGGCGGATTCTCCGGCCATTACTACTGTCTGTTCATCCCGGTTGCTAAATGAAAGGTTCGGTTGGAAATTTCAACGTATATTATTTGAAGAAGGTCAAAACGTGCAACGGTCAAAACGCTGTAAATATCGCAGTAAAGATGAGGACAACAGTCCGAATAATGTAAATGATGTAAATAGAACTTTCAGTTTTAAGATGTGACAATATCAATCAATATAAACATTTCTCTTCAGATGTGTTGCGTTCCGTCTCGTCAGTGCTACCGCATAGATGGTATTAACGAGAAGACGATTTCTATTTCTTAAACGTTTTTATTAGAGAAGAGGGCTATACGCGGCAGCTTGGATTCTAAGAGGCAGCGGGAGGAATGACTTCACGGGAACGCATGTCGCTCGTTGACTTAACGTCCATCCCCATGCGATCTTAACGTATGAGTATGAGAAGCGTATTTGAAGCTCTCTCTTAAATTAACGCAGTTTTGGGCTTATATCTAAAAGCCAGACAAAGGCGATACATCACTGTCAGAATACAACGCCCACGATGTATTCTGCCCAAGCGCTGACAATCATGGCCTTGCCCTTCGCTTTCTGTAACAGAATGTTCCACATTTTTTTTAAATTGGATAGTCAAAATATGCACTTCATCATACAAGTGTCTTTGAAATCCATATTGTTCATATACTGGATTGCATTGTTGTGCATAAAAATAATTTTCGTTCTGAATGTGTATGGATTCTTCTCGAACTAAGGCTTCATGTATGCCTTCAAAAATCAATGTATATATGAGTTGTAATCTTAACACCATCTGGAAATCTCCATATTTTTTTCCACTTCACCACTTATAAACGCAGTCAAAAGGAATCACCAAACCCCTGCCTTGTTGATGTCTTAAACCGTGAAAATAGATTCGGCCTGTATACACAATGTTAGTTCTAAAATCAGAAATATTAAATCATCAACGTGCCTTTATTAGACCCGCAAGGAAATTCTTCACAGTCTTTCGCAATTTCGATACTTGTTTTATTTTCAGCAATCTCTAAATAAGGTTAAACATTTGAGTATTGAAATTTATGCTAATGATTCAGTTAGTGCAAGCATGAGTCAAGAATAGAGAGAAAGAAAAAGAAAGAAAGAAAAAATATTATAAAGAAAGATAAGAAACAATAAACAAAGATTAAACATTCCTTTCGAAAAAAAGAAAAAGAAAGAATTTTAAAAGAAAGAAAGAAAGAAGGAAGGAAGGAAGGAAGGAGGAAAAGAATATTATAAAGAAAAACAAGAAAGGTTAGACAAATGATAAAAGACTCCTTTCGAAAAAAGAGAAAAAGAAAGAGAGAATGCTTTAGAAAGAAAGAAAGAAAGAAAGAAAGAAAGAAAGAAAGAAAGAAAGAAAGAGCTTACTTTTAAATAGACAAGACATAAAGAAAGATAAATAAAGAAAGAAAAACTTATTTAGAAAGAAAGAAAGAAAGAAAGAAAGAAAGAAAGAAAGAAAGAAAATTTCAGAGGAAAGAAAAAACAAACAAACAAGCAAATATGCATCGTTGACATAGAAGAAAAAAAGAAAGGGGAAAGGAAATTAAACTGAGAGTGATTTAGCAGAAAGAAATAAAGAAAGAAAAATAAGCAGAAATAATCCCAAGAAAGAGTCAAAAAAAAAGACAAAGAGGAAAAAGAAAGACAGAAAGAAAGCTTGTAAAATGTAAAGTTAAAGATCTTTAAAATAAAACGGAATAATTTACACTATTCTGACTACACTGCTATCACAACGTTTCGGTCATTGTGCTCTCCATCTTTCATCAGGAGTAATACCGATCCGTCTAACCTACACGAAATTGTTCTCGTTCCACTTCCCATGCCTACGGATATCCCATCTAATTCTTATTTTTATTATTACTCACGTATTGCTTGCCTTGTTCAAGTACACATTGCCCAGTTCAAGGACTGAA
Source organism: Acanthosepion pharaonis (assembly GCA_903632075.3). NCBI lineage: Eukaryota > Metazoa > Mollusca > Cephalopoda > Sepiida > Sepiidae > Acanthosepion > Acanthosepion pharaonis. Next base: position 2,799,542 of record CAHIKZ030001724.1, read on the forward strand.
CTCACAATTATCATCTCACCAAATTCACGAACCCACGCTTTAATCTACTAGACGCCATTTGTTTCCATCTGTAAATGAACGGCCATTTATCGTAACTGCGAAAAGAGATTGTTCTCTCATTCACCAAATGAACTTGTTCATTGCAATAAATATTTTGTATATCGATACAACATGAAGTGTTTAATAATCTGAGGTTCAGTGTACTTAAAAAAATTGCTTTATAGATTTTATAACTTTAATAGAAATATTGCTTCTTTAAAAGGCTTAACGCTAATTCTTTCCGTAGGCGTGTAATCGGTTTGCCTCGGGTGACGTAATGCTCTTACGTGTTTCTATTTTTAGACAGTGTTAGAGTGTAAGTTCTTCAGCCGAGATGAAAATTAAATGGAGAATTCACATCATCACAAATTTCTCTTTTCCTCACGAATCAGGTCATTGGCTGTGTTCTTTCGGTACAGATTTGTAAATATTTGGAGCCGGCATATCAGAGTTCAATACTTGGAAATAAAAACTGTACAAATGCGGTCGTTAAGATTGGCATTTTAAGTCTCAATATGGTCAGCTTATTGCGCTGAACAGTGATTCACCATTGTATGCATTTATATGTAGTATTCTTAAACAAAACATCTTTTTTTTTTCTTTGGAAAAACGAGAACTATTATTATTTTTAGACACTGATTGTAACTAAATAGCATTCTTATCTTAATTGTTTTCAAAGACAGCATTTTCGTCGTTGGAAATGTTCTCGAAATTTCGAACCGTACATTTTATTCCCTCCCCGGGGAGACTTTTCACTCCCCAGTCCATACCGACGGGGGATAATTCGTTGATTTAATTCAATAAAAGAAACTATAATAACACCTACAACTACTAGATAAGGTAATAAAGAAAAGCAAGAGATGACGAAACGCAAGAAGAGATGACGAACTATTAACTATAAGAAGACGCGTATGTTTTTAAGCAAAAAAAAAAGATCCCAATTTGTTAGCTAGGTAATGGGAATGTCAAAATCAAGCGGATGCATAAATTTAACTATGTTCGTAGGAAAGTAACAGACGAACGAATACGTGACACAGAAATACGAGGGTGCATAGGATTAGTGTAAGGTGCCTTATTAAAAAATAAGAAAAATTCGTTAATGATAAAGAAATAGAAATAGATAGTGTCGTAACATTATGTAATATATATATATATATTTCTTTTGTGGTAGTGAATTTGAACAATCTATTCACACATGAAGACGATAGATGGATTTATTTGTTTGCGTAACGGCTTAACAACACCTTTAGGTCATTTAATGCAGAAATTTCATTTTCTTGCGATCTTGGAGGTAATACTAAATGTACGTTATTCTGCTTTTAGAAAACATGGTAGATGATATTCAGCTTTTGTGCATATACAGGGGGATTGAAAAGTAAATTCCCTATTTTATGTATGAGTGGCCAGCCAGGAGTCCTAACTTGACACCTTGTGATTTTTTCTTTGGGGTTTGTTAAAGGAGAAAGTCCACCATACCAAACCAAGACTTTGGAAGAACTGTTGAAACTATTAAATGTAGCCGTCTCTTCTACTCCAATAGCTTCATATCTCGCACCTCTCGCCTGTGGAACTCCCTTCCCTATTCCAGTTTCCCTAAGAGCTATAATATCCAACTATTCAAATGTAATATCAATCGACATCTCCAGTTGCCTTGATCTATCCACTACCCTTCTCCTCATCCTTTCCTCTATCACTTCTATCTGATCATGCTCCAAATCTTCTGTAACCCCTTGCGTCCTAGTGACTTCCCGCCTTGCATGGGGTGAAACGCTTAAATAAAAAATTTTAAAAAAAGCTTAAAGGACGAATACAAGAAATTATATCTTTCATACCACAAGAGTTCCTGCTAAAATCAGTTGACGTGATTCCTAGGTGGCTTTAGAAGCTGCTAGCGAAATCTGGTGCCTGTATCGAATTTTGAATAAAACCTCATCCTAAACGCTTACATTTCAGATCTATTTCTTGTAAAAAATTATAGTTAATAAATAGATTATAGGTATTTTAAAATGGGGAGTTACTTGTCAATCACCCTGTACAAGTTTGTGTGGATATTATTACTAGAGGCGGTCATATGCGTGTTTTATGCTGCAGTTTTGTTGAAGTTATATTTTCTTATATGAAAGTGTTCATTTACATTAGTTGTTTGGTTGAGTTTTTAACGGCATATCAACCACTATGTGTTATTTAATGCCGAAATCTAGAAAATTTGAACACAATGTTATGATGTCAACTAAATATATTTTGAACGCAATTGCATGCCTTGAATTACCGATAAAATGTATTGCTGGCTTGATATCATAATATGTAATATCATAAATGAGCTACTAAGGAAATCTAACGGTATATGTTTATATATATATATATATATAAATATATATATGTAAATATTGATTGATACGTTGCTTGAGTGATTTGTTTGTTTAACGGAATATCAATGCCTTATGGGTCATTTAATGCTGAAATTTAATTTTCTTGGGAGTTTGAAGTAATAAAAATATATTTGTTATTCTGAATTCACAGTTGTATACATGGTAACTGATGCTCAGCTTTTGTGCATATATATGTTTGTGTGAAGATAATTACTAGAGGCAGTGATATGTGTGTTTAATTTCGCAGTTATATTTTGGAATAGAGTTTGATTTCTTTAAGTAATTGTAGGATATTATATGATTAATATTAATTAGTATATGATTATCTTATATGATTAATATTAATTAATATATGATTATATTATATGATTAATATCATGAAAGAGTTCTTTCATGTTCGTTGTTTGGTTGATTTTGTTTAGCAGCATATTAACCTCTATAAATTATTTAATGCCGAAATCTACATATTTTGAATGCATTTATATGCTTTCAACTACAGATAAAATGCATTGTTGGTCATTTTACTGTCAGTAGGTGTTGCTGGTATTTTTTACATATAAAAATGTATTGCTGGTGTTTTTAGAGTCTGACTACATTTCTGAGATGAGGTATTATGTACATTATTTACATTTTTCGGACTATTGTCATCATCTTTGTCGCCATATTTATCACAACGTTTCGGCCGTTGTACGCTCCGGCCTTCTTCAGGTGGTTGGAATGTCGAACTGAACCCTTTATTTCGATCACTGGGGTAGACTGTTTTAGTTCCACGTGCATTCCATCAAACATGGATGTCAGTTATCAGTTATCTCCTGTTAATTTCCCTCTGAAAGTTCTCCACTGCCTTAACCGGGTATTGAACTCACACTGTTTGGGTCCTGTCACAGAATCTAACCAACGCCTTTATCCACTGTGCCATGTGTCCTTGAGCAAATAAAGGGGTCTTCGAAATTCCAACCACCTTAAGAAGGCTGGAGCGTACAACGGCCTGGTGTTTTTACTATAAAAATGTCATTTTATGCTTTCATAATGTTTTGCTTTTGTTGAGGGACGTCACTATTTGCCCCTACCTGGGACCTTAACAGGTGCTACCACCCCGAGTCAGGGTGAACCCGGTAACAACAGCAATCAGGGGCCTGGCTGCCGGATGTGATTTATCGTCATACCCAGAACTAGGACGAAGACGAGTCTTGAAGCTACAGAATTGTGTTTCTACTGAAGATAGATGAGAATAACTTGGACAAAAAGATTTTAAGGAAAATAGGAACTAAAAGTAAACTTACTATCAGAAAGAAATCCTTAAAATTTCTGTGTAATATAGTGAGGAAAGAAGGTCTGGAGAATTTAACACTCTCAGGCTTTATTGAAGTCAAAAAATGAAGGAGAGACAGAGATTAACCTAATTAATGAGTTTTTGTGAATAGATAGCAGAGCGTGGACAATGTTTAGATAGAGCAATAAAAGAGAAGTTGTGGAGAACCATGATCGTCCACGACCTGAAAGCACATGACATACAAATGATGATGGCTTATTTATCATTCCTTTCCACGTGCAGTGATCTGAACCTGATTCATAGCCGAGAGACGAATCGAAGACTAAAATTCATAGACCAAATAATAGTAGATTTGTATAGAAATGAATAAACACCATTTTCTGTTAGGAATTCGAATGGCTGAAGGGCAACTTAATATGAGGGTCATAAAAATTGAAAAATTCAACATCAACACCAGAAAGCTATTCAACAAACATCAGTTCATTTCCTGCGAGAAAACAACAGTAAAGAAAAGTCTGGAGTTTTAAGTCTCAAAAAGCATTCCATAATTGGAACTGATAGTCCCAATGGAAGAGGTAGTCTTCAGAATGGCAAATACTAGCAGAGGAGTTGCAACCGAAAGTGAAAAATTATTGTAGACCACATGTCCCAATAAAGAAAAACGATCTGTTATTAAAGGTTAATAAGGCTGGTCAATTTGACAACATTATGAGCACTTGTTAAATTATTTAATGTCAATTATAAGTCTAAAAGGATTTATGTCACAATCAATCAATTGATACTTAGACACAGACCTGGTTTACCCTAGAAGCAAAAAGTAGAATCGGGTCCATTTTACACTAATATCAAAAAGGTAGGCTTACATTCGAAAACACTAGAATAAAAAAAAAGCTGAACATATGTCAAGTTTACACTCGAGAAAAAAGATATACATCGGTCTTGTTTACACAAAAAGGTCAGAAAGGTAGACACAGGTTCAGTTTACACAATAACAAATAGGTAGACACAGGTTCAGTTTACACTAGAGCGAAAAACATAGATATAGGTCCTTTGTACAATGGGAAAATGGTAGATATAGATTTTAAAAAAAAATAAAGTCAAAAATGTAGACGCAGTTTAAACTCTAGACAAAAAGGTAAACAAGAGTCCGGTTTAAACTACCCACAATTGCTGTATGTTAACACAATAAATCTCGATCCCGGTTTACACAAGAATTAAAATGGTAGTCACAGATCAGAAATACTAAAGTCAAAAAGGTAGACATAGTTCTGAAAATGTCAAAAAGTTAGATATAATCTACCTTTTGGCTAAATAATATTTGGTTAATGAAAACTTGACTTTTGAACTGTTTCATAATTACTGGATATAAGTTGTTTTTTTTCCTGTTAATATAAAGAAAATATCTCCTGAAAATGAAGATAAACGTGAAATTTTACAACGATCTAGAAAATACTTAAAAATAAATTTACAAAAATCTGGACTCGTTTTTTTAAATAAATTTGAGTTTAAAAAACGTTAAATTCATTGTGTTTTTATAATTTCTGAATGAAACGTATTGCTTTAATTGTTATCAAGGGTTACTCCATGCTTCAAGAATTTGGAAACTTATTAACACAGAAAACTCAAGGCTGAATCTCTTGCAATCAATCTATTGGGATTTTGAACGTATTTTCCAAACGATTGATATGTTCTTTCCAGATAAGAACCTAACTTGCGTGAAGCCCTTTTCATTAAAATAAGAATATCCTTTAATAAATAAATCCAGCCGCACATGTCTTTTATTATCTTTGAATTATTTGCTAAATTTCCAGATTGACGGTTTTTTCAAAATTAAATATATTCATTTCTCTATGTAAGATGAAAGTGTTGTTGTGTTTTTTTTATATGAGAAAAACATAAAAATTGTATTTTTCGTCATTGTAAAATAAATTCTAAATTAAACATGAAATAGGTTCGGATTTAATTGCGCTGAGTTCTCTCCCCTTTGTCAAATACTGTTTCTATCTTTTTTGCTTACTTTTCCCAATCCCCTATCGATTCACTGTTCAATTAATCAACTACTTATATTGGATAAACCTTGATTTACAATCGCATTAATTCCGTATATAAGTCGACCCTTATTTTCTCTTTTTATTTATTTTGCTTTCGAAATGAATAGATACCGAATTAGAGCAGGAAGCATTATTATAAAATACGTTCTCTGTCAGATTTGCCTTCACGTTTCATAAACTAAATGTATCAGTTTTTATGGGACAATGGTATTATCTTTTTCCAAATTCTCACTAAATATTTCCAATTATTTTTATTTGAAGGCAAGATGGAAAGCCAATAAGCCTGAAACACCGCGTACAAAACAGAAAAAATGTACAATTTATTATTAGAAAAGTTTCATTGAAGACGACTGACAGTGCCTTGCGATTAATGTTTTTATTCAGGGCCAGACTTTCACCTGATGGGACCCTAAACTATATGAAATTCGATGCACTTCTCTAAAAAAAATTGAAATAATTTTGCATGATTATTATTAACTAGTGTACCCAGGCCGTCAAAAATTGGTAGAAAACTTTAATAGTGTGGTGGGTTATCTCACTTGACTTTGCTAAAAGAAAAAAAGGGGGGCCTCTAGGGGGCGCTTCTTAAACCTATAAAAAATTTCTCTCTCTAGCCTCTTTCCTCTTTTACTGTTTCGGGCTATAAGAATTAGTCGAACACGGGAAAAATTGCCCCCCGCCCACTGAGGTACGTTTATTTTCATGGTTTTCTGTTTTGTCTTTTTGTACTCTTTTACACATATGTCTATCCCATAGACCTACACAAATTTCACACACACACAAAAACGCACATTCTCTAATTTAAATGCTTTCTATGTAATTAGTCTTTAAATGTTTTCTTCTTTTATTGTAATTAATTAATACATGGGATGTCATTTGTTTTATATTGTTTTGTGTTACTCATTTTTTTTTATTACCTGGACTCGCATTGAGTCCGCCAATACTGTTAGTGGGACAAATTTTCCAGAAGCCCGTAAATATTTACTCTCCAAACTCTTGATTGCCGTAACATAATGGTGACTTAATATTTATCCCGCAACCGTGTGATACAATGAAATAAAATCTTGAAAAAAATGTATTGAGCTTCAATAAAACGGAGAAAAAGAATTCACAACTAAAATAGAGGCCAATATAGATCTATATATTTTAGCCGTTCAGTGGTATCTGCCGTCCATTGATTACTCCTGGTATTATACAAATTGCTTCTTTTTTTTGTTCAGTATCGTTTCATGTTAACAATTTTATGTGTTTGATATAGCAGTAAAATGGAAATATCTCTCGGAAGAAAAGATTTAGCAACAGAACGACAAAGATGGCGACGACAGAGTTTATTGCAAGACCAAGTTGATGATTTAATGTTAAAGAATAAAAACTAATGCTAAAATAAAAATATATTTTAAAATAAGGAACAGTCGGTGTGTAGCCCTAAGTTGTAACTTATTTAGCTTACAGATAAATCTACCATTATTTTTATTAAATTTCTTTTGCGTTCGAACAAGTATTTACTTTTCTGGACACTTAAACAATAAAAAAAAAACATCATTGATAATGGCTAATAGCTCAACGGAAAGCGCTTGGATCCACAGATCATTTGAACAGTTTTTACACACTTTAGATCCAGAAAAGAAATCACTTGTACGAATGCAAGAAAAAATAATAAAAAAGTTTAATCACAGTGCCTTGTCAGTCGTTTTTTAATAAACTTGCATAAAAGTGAGATTACTGCCAAAATACACAATTTATTATGAGAGTTCATTAGAATAAAAAGGTGAAAGTTGCATCAAAAATTTAGATATTTTAATCAATTAGAGATTTAACATTAAAACATTTTTTAAATACTGATAATAAGAGACGGCTATCTCTGATTATCTCCCCTTGCTTATATATTTTTTTCCTATCTTCTCTGGTCTTTTATCTTTTATTTTCTCTTTTTTTCTTAATATATCGCTTTTTTGTTGATCCTTCTTTATGTGTCAAGTCTCTTCAATGCTTTAGCGACCATGATTCTCCACAGCTTCCTTTCTTTCTTGCTGTATGTAACTTTTGAACATTTACTGTCACATATTAGTGTTCTTTTTGTTTCCATTTTCTTTTAGATTGTATCCACCGATATTAAATCTCATTAGGAATTCTAATTCTCTTAGAATTCCTTCACTGTAAAGGCTGAATAAATCCGATGGGAAGACACAGCCTTGGCCTTAAAAACAGATTTAATTCTTATATGCAACTACTAATAATAGTAAAAAAAATTACATTAATCATGAAAATATGACTAACGCCATTGCGAAATGTCTTAAATCTTTTTGATCGTCAAGGGTGACAAGTAAGTGTATAGAGCAAGAAGAAACAGTTGACTAGTAAGTATATGGAGTAAGATAAAAAGGTTGAGTCATAAGATTATAGAGTAACAAAATGAGTTAACTAGTAAAATTATACAGTAAGAAAAAAAGGATTGATAAGTAAGATTATAGAGTCATAAAAAGGTTAGCTAGTAAGATTATAGAGTAAGAAAAGGGGATTAACTAGTAAGATTATTGTGTAAGAAAATAGGTTATCTAGTAAGATTATATAGTAAGAATAAAGCGTTGATAAGTAAGATTATAGAGCAACAAAAAGGGTTTACTATTAAGATTATAGAGTAAGAACAATGTTTAATTCGTAAGATTATAAAGAGAAATAAAAGAAGAAAGCGATGGGGAAAATAAATATATAAAAGTAACTAGGGGAAATCTTAAAAGAAACAACGTTGGACCATCCTCCTCAGAAAGACTACAGAAGGATACTGAGGATACCTTTTTAGAACATGGGGCCAGCGATGAAATTATAACAAAATTAGGAATTAAACATATACTTACCATCAGAAAGAAACAAATGAAATTTCTCGAAAACATAATAAGGAATTGCAGCTTAGAGAATTTAACACACGCAGAACATGGAATCTAAGAGAAGCGGAGTAAACAGTAAATAACCAATCTGTCAGAACAAGGAATGGGAGGGATATTAAAATGACAAAAGTTTCTTAGAAATAATAATAATAATAATAATAATAATAAGAAGAAGAAGAAGAAGAAGAAGAAGAAGAAGAAGAACGCAAACTGCTTCTGAACCGTTATATGTAGACCTGGTTACCTACTTTTATATTTGACACTGAAATTCATAGGCAAATTGTAATAGCAGAATATGTCTTCTAAAAACTAAACAAAATATTAAGAAAAATGGAAAATTTCGTTAGAAACAAAGAAAAGACCCCTGAATTCCTGTGTGATATCATTCCTTCCATTTGGAAGTGAATGCTGGACATTTTCAGACGGAGAGGAAACTTTAGACAACACAGTTGGGATTCTAAAGAATGATGCTGAGAATACGATAGACGGAAGAAATCCTTGAAATTTTAAGAAAATTGGAAACAATAAAGACAATAGTACTTAGAATCAGAATCAGAATTTGTGTGGGGGGTACATTTATGAGGAAAGAGGGCTAGGGGAATTTGACACTCACAGGACATCCTGAGAGTAAGGGGGATAGAGGGAAAGAGCGAGTAACTTATTTAACGAGTTATCAGGATAATAAAAATAAAATCATTAATAATAGATTTAAAGAATAGGAAGTTGTGGAGAGCCACGATCACTCACGTCTTAATGAGGCACAGTACATAGAACTTCTTTAATATAAAGAAAGCTTGAAACACCGGTTCCCGTAGATTCACTGAAGTTAAGCAATGTCGAGCCTGGTCAGTACATAGATGGGTGACCGCTGTAAGCTTGGATGTGCGTGTGGTATGTGGCTCGGAATTGTTAATCGGTGAATCGAATTCTAATTCTAGTTATATTCACTTATACGCAAGTAACTTTGAGTAAGGTATTAATCCATCTCTTTCCCCCCCCCCCAACTGTGAGTTAATTAGTTAAACTTATATCACTAAAAGTATTATTATCTCCCAAAATAAAATTGCGTACAAAATAATTAGTTTTCGACATTAAATGACCCATAGATGTTGATATGCCGCTATGCATAAACAAACAAACAAGCAATTAACGAAAGCTCATGTATAATGCATCAGCAACCTGATTTCAATATTTATATAGTTATTACGCTAACAGATGAAACATTATCCGATTCGAGTAATGCCTCCTTGTTACCATTAGTATATGGAGGAGTGACAATTTAAAGTAGTAATCGGTTTTGTATTATAGACACTTCTTTTTTTTTTCTCTTCTTCCTTGTTTTCTTTTTTCCTCACTCACATATCATTTTTCTTTTCATTATTTCTTCTTTTTCTCTTCTTTACACTGCCTCCAAATTTTCTGTGTACCTCTTTCTTTTTATTTAGTCTTTTCACGTTTTCTTTTACTTTTCATTATTTCATGGTTGCCTTCTTCTCTTCCACTTACACTACACCCTGTTTTTTTTTTGGGGGGGGGGTCGGATATCGTTCTTCTTTTTTTTACTTCGATTTTCCTTCCTTTTATTCATTCTTTCTGATCTTTTCCCTTTCCCGATTCTTTCTTCTTTTCCTTTCATTCCTTTTCTTACCTCCAATTTTTGTTTTGGTTTTTCATTCTTCCTACATTTTTTCTCATTATTCCTTCTTTCTCGATTTTCTTTCTTCTTCCTTTCTCGTTCCCGTATTTTCTTTATGATTTCTTCCTCGTTTTTTTCTTTGTTCCTCTTTTCTTTATTCCTTTATTTTTCACTTCTTTTCATCCTTCTTGCTCGTATTCTTCCTTACGCCATTTTTATTCTTCCTTCCTTTTTTCTTTCTCCGTTGATTTTTCTTTTTTCATTCTCCCTTGATTTTTTCTCTTCTTTTATTTTATTTTTTTTCATTGCTTTACTACTTAGCTTCCTTTTCCCTTCATCCTGCGTTTTTTCTTCTCCTTTTCTGTTTTTTTTTTTTTTTTTTCTTTCTTCCTCTATGTTTCGTTTCTTTTCATCATTTTCCTCGGTGTTAACATTTCTTCTTTGATATTCTTCTTTCTTTTTTCTTTCTTTCTTTTTTCACTTCTTCCTTCTTTTACCTTCTACATTGATTTTTTTCTTTTTCTTTTTTTCCATCTTTTTTTTATTATTTTTTCCTTTTTTTATCTTTTCTCTTGTTTTCGTTTCGGTTTTCCTCCTTTTTTTTTCGTCTTCTCCTTCTCCGATTTTCCTTTTTTTTTTTAATTTTCTTTCTTCCTCAATTTTTTACATCCTCCATTTTTTATTGCTTCTTTCTTTTTTCTTCTTTCTCATTCTTCGTTGATTTTTTTTTTCGTCCTTCTTTTCCCCTTCTTCGATTTTTCCTCTTCCTTTAATTTTATTCTTTCTTCTTATTTTTCTACGTCCTTTCTTTTTTTTTCTTTCTTCTTATACTTTCCTTTTTTTTCTTTTTCTCCTTTTCTATACTTTAATTCTTACTCCATCATTGTTCATTTTATTTTACTTTTTCCTCAGATGTGTCGGCCTTGGTTATTGGCTCGCTGCACTTCTGATCGCAAGAAAATAAAAAAAAAAAAAGAAAATCTTTAAAGAAGAGGAAAAAGAAAGAAATGTTCGTGTAGCCAAGGAAAGCGCTGACGTGGTGGGTGTCAGGAGATAGGGAGATGTAATTTGATAGAAAGCTTTTAGTGAATTTTATTCTGCCAAGGACATTTTCGGTAACCTACACACAAAAAAAAACTTACATACGTCACGCACACTAACGAGTACACAGGCAAGAACGTAAAAAGAGAGACAGGAAAGAGAAAAAAAGAAGACTAAAATGCAAAATGATATACAGTTTGCAGGGAAGTCGATGATACACATGAGCGTCT